>CAUYSK010014885.1:0-20165 GCA_963575035.1 Avahi laniger | reverse complement strand
GGCTTTAAAAAATCTTTATTAAAACCAAATGCCATGGAAAATTTTAGAGAATTCCCGTAGTTATTCTAAACCTGAGGAAAACTAACATAACATCGACTGTTCAAAGAGAACTCTGTCTTTTCTAGTCAGTGGAGCTATTTAATATACAGTATTGGATGAAATTAGCAAATTAATTTTCCACCTAGGAATGAGATAGTCCTAAACATATTTTATTCTTTTTGCTAATTTTTTTTCTTCAGGATCACAATATATCTCATATTAGCACTTGGCTTTTAGAACAGCAAGTTAGTTTTATCATTGTTTCCTAAAAGTAAGTCCTTGCTAATTTTAAATAAATTGTATATATATGCATGCAAGCATATTATATGTTTAGATTAAGAGTAAATAAGAAAGGAAACTACTGATGCTTAATTTTCATATGCTGGTGTTATCTAATGAACAGACTCTTTGCTAGTTGCTCCTTTTAAATTTCTAATTTTGTTTTTATTCAGGATCACGAATTTGTCGTGTTTTTTCAGTCTCTAGCCTTTCTTTGGCATCGCTAAACACAGGTGATAATGAGAGTGTGCATTCAGGCAAGAGAACACCAAGGTAAGTCCATAACATATGAATATTTTTTTATAGAATAAAATATGATACCTGTAATTATACAAAATTCCAAGTAAAATTCTTCAGTGTTTTTATTTTATATTTTTATAATGGCTAAATCATAATTACAAATTTTTATGTTATGCTAAATTACGTAAAGAGGTCTATTCATCTTTCAGTGTTTTTTATGTTTTAGAATTTAGAACTATTAACATTGATTTTTTTTTAGGGTATAAAACATTAACAGTAATTCTATGTCAGCAATTGCTAGCATGATTATGATTAAATCATGGTCAGTAGCAATAGGGAGTACCTAATCTATGTAGTGCCAGCCCTCTAGTTTATTTCCCACTGAATATAAAGGGCTTATCCCCATTATAATAATTCTAAAGTAGGTTGCCTCTGACTTAGAAATGATCTCTTTTTTATTCTCTTTCTCTAGGATATAGATCAGAGGCTAAAAGTATTTTATTACTTTATATTCAGTATCTTATATTTTATTATAATGAATTATAAGGTAATGAAATACCCATATCAGAAAATAATGTTTCAGTTACAGTCACCTTAGAGTTTTAATCTTTGTATTACCATCCTTTTGTGTTAATTGCCAATTGTCATGTGGGCAAACATTCTTTCATCAAATATTTATAGAGTGCCTGCGATGTTCTAGGAACTTGGATGTTTTAGCTGTGAGTAAGACAAGCAACGTTGTCATCGTCTTACTATTTTTAAGCCTCTGGGTTGATTTTGGTTGGTACTCTCACATACACTTTCTGGCCCCCATTCTTTCTCTGTTTGAGATAAAAAAAGATTTTATTTACCGTGTAGGTCAGAGTCTGTAGAAGGCTTCTTATCTCCAAGTCGCTGTGGCAGTCGAAATGGAGAAAAGGACTGGGAAAATGCATCGACAACTTCGTCGGTGGCTTCTGGAACAGAATACACAGGTGAGTGTCCGTACATTTTTAGGGAAATATTTGAATTTAACATACTCATAGATGTAGGCTATAGATGTATACTAAAGAAAGTTTTATTGGCTCACCTTTGAGTCTAAACACAGGAGACTGATAAAAACTAGTGAATACAGGTGGTCACCTTCAGGTAGTTCAGTTTCAGTGACACAGCTCCACTTAGGGAAATAGTGACCTGTCCCAGATGAATTCAAATAGGTTTCTAAACAAAATTAGTGATGCCACTTATGTCTAATTCCTCTACTTCTGTCTTAAAAATGTCGACTGTTTCTTGGTATAATTTGGGTCTGAAGAAGTTTTAGAGAAGTTCTTTGAGCAATATGTAGGCCCTTGGTACCGAGTAAAAACTACAATCCACAAAGTCCTCTCCCTAACATTGGGATTTCAGGGTATCTAGAATTGTGCACCTTTAATAAGTATCAAGAGGCTCTAAAAGGCTGGGTATGGTGGCTCAGAGGTCTGTAATCCCAACACTCTGGGAGGCCGAGGTGGGAGAATTGCTTGAGGCCAGGAGTTCGAGACCAGCCTGAGCAAGAGCAAGACCCCGTCTCTACCAAAAGTAGAAAAAATTAGCTGGGCATAATGGTTCACATCTGTAGTCCCAGCTACTCTGGTAGGCATGCTTGGAATTGAGACAAATTGAAGAACAGACTGTACGTTAAGGAGACTTGTAAGAAATGAAGTGGGAGAGGAAACCAGAGGAAAGGGGAGTACACATTGAGAGTTAAAATGGAAAGGCACGGGAGAGGAACATACATGAGGAAGAGCAGAGGGAAAAGAGACTGCCTCCACCCACTGGTGGTACGTGGAAATGGAAGCCCTATAAAGGCCTAAAGAGGTCAGAACTTGCTAGAGACTTCACTCTGTGTCTTAATACAGCCTCTTACAGCCAGCCTGACAGTCTTTAAAACCTGATAGATAGTATTTCCATGTTACTCTCTCTGCTTCTCTAAGTTAGATCAGTTGAGCAATCTGAAAAAAGATAAAAGCTTTTTCTTGCCTTTTTAAATGTTTAAATTACTCACGGACCCTTTCTACTTCAAGGTCACTAGTAACCTTACCATACTTAAGAAAGGTTAAACAGTGTGACAATTTACAGCAGTATTTTATTTCCAGCGCTGCTTTCATGGGGCAGCCTTGGATGGCCATGGGAACATCCTCCAGGTATATCCCTGTGTGGATAAAATGTTTTGATTGACGTACAGCCAGTAAGAGGCTTTTGAGTACAGAATTGGGTCTTCTATTATGATGTTTCATCATTGCAGGAACAATTGCATCATTTAAAAATAGTAGTATTTCTGACTTAGGAGTGATGTTTTTATCTATTGTTAAATCCTTACCACAGGACCAAAGCTCTACAAAGAACCCAGTGCAAAATCCAACAAGCATATAATACAAAATGCTTTAGCTCATTGCTGTTTGGCTGGAAAAGTAAATGAAGGTCAGAAGAAAAAAATACTGGAGGTAAGCATGTTTGCATGAAAATTAAATTTGACAACATTCTAAAACTATAGGGGTCTTCTGTATCACTTCAAGAGAACATACTTTCATAGGCCTCCTAGAATTTCAGCAGTATATAAAAAGATTTGTAACTAGGTGTTTTAATTATTAGATTGAGTTAGTTTGTTTTAAATTGGGTTCTAGAGGACTGCAGATTTACTAGGAATAGACTTTAAAATTTGTCATTAACATAATGTCATAAAATGTGACCAAGAAATGTAACAAAATTATATAAACTTTATTTAGCAAAATGTTTAAAGGTTTTTATTGTTGTTTTGTTTTGTTTTTATTTTTTATTCTAAAGGAAATGGAGAAGTCAGATGCCAACAACTTCTTAATCTTGTTCCGGGATTCAGGTTGCCAGTTCAGGTCTTTGTATACTTATTGCCCAGAAACTGAAGAAATCAACAAACTGACTGGGATAGGCCCTAAATCTATCACTAAAAAGATGATTGAAGGACTTTACAAATACAATTCTGACAGGAAACAGTTTAGCCACATACCTGCTAAAACTTTATCTGCCAGTGTTGATGCAATTACCATTCACAGCCATTTATGGCAGACCAAAAGACCAGTGACACCTAAAAAACTTTTACCCACTAAGGCATAGGAGTTGGGAAATATTTGCTTCAGAACATTCGTGGTAAATTTGCACTTCATTTTTCCTGCCTATAGAAAATCTTTCTAATTGCCAACAAGACTTTTATTAATTAAAAACGGGACATTAAGCTCTGTTGTCATGAACAACTGGAATGTAAACCACAGTATTTTGGAATGCAGAAGATTCTCGCTTAGGTGATAAGTCCAAGTGATGAAGTAAATGTTTTGATCCACATGGAGATTTGTATATGTTACCGGGTTCACCTGCTTGATCTTAGATACATTGAAGCACTGAATTTTCGTGGATACTAGTTGGACTTAGGTTGAAATATGGCTAAGATTACAAATTACGTGTTTTATTTGTTGCTTTTTTTTTAACCTTTTAATGTACATGCTTGTCTTTAGATGGTTTATTTTGGTATTTTTCTCTCCTGGGGTTTTATTCTAAGATACCTTTGTATTTGTTTCATGTGAAGATCATGAAAGTAGAATATACACCTTCAGAAGTAACTTGCACCTTTCTTATGATGTTAAGAAAAACACTAGTGTTTAGTTTTACAGTAACCCTCATATTTTAATGGTGTTAGAGCATTTGCAAAAATTATTCTGCCAAGCATTTACAATTCTGTATTTATTATTCACTCAAGTATTAACATTTCTCTATTAAATAAGAAGAGGTATTGTAAAGAGCTGCTAGTAGGTTCGCTTTAAACCACAAGAGCTTAACCAAGAATATAAGAAGTTGCTGATTAAATCAGTGCTGTTTTTACACCACTTCTGGCCAACTCAGAATAATTTAGATTGTTCTTTTAACAAAAAAGGCTTTCTATCTCTTTAAAGTGAGTCACTTTATAAGCTGGCAGAAGTGAATGACACTTTGAGAGTCGTCTTTCAGTCTGAAGATGTAAGACTTCCTGAAACAAGTTCTCAAGAGGTCTTTATGTTATATTTATAACTGATATAAAATTATATTTAGAATTTTTAAACATGTACAAAGGGCTACAGTTTAATTTTAAAATAGCTTCACATTATTTTACTTATATTGGGTTTTTCTTCTTTTTTTCAATCCTTTTCAAGTGGAACAGCTTAGACTGAGTACACACTTGAAATCTCCTCTGCATAATCTTTGTTCTTTAACAGTGTATACCAGAGGGTTAGTTGGGGAAAAACTTCATTCTCAGGAAAAGACTTGAATGATTCTGTGACCCTGTTATGTTTCAGTGTTGTGACAACTTTGTAAACCAGGGGGGGAGGCAGTATCGTATCATACATGAGATGCGTAGTTTGTTTTCTTTCATGGGGAGTAGAGAAGAAAATATATACATTTCTCTAATTGAGTTGTTTAGAGAGAGAACTAATGTCTCATATGATGTAATTACTTATTTTAAAAAAAAGAATAGGAATGAGATGTCCCTGAGCTGTACTTTTCTATTATTATAAAGCCTTTAGGCATCAGTGCATCTGGGTTATCAACATTTTCTGAAATGCTGTCAATATTTTACTGTAATTTATGTTCTTATATTTATGTATATTTGTTAAAACTGTAAAAATTTCACAGATTTTTTTCCAATACCTGTGCAAGATACATGTGTAGCTCAAAACTATTTGTGATCTACTGTTTGCATGTAAGAGACCAGGATATGTAACTCTTATATTTTAAGTGTATACATATTGTGTATATAATATATGAATATTAAAAATGGGGAAATGCACATTTTACCTTTCAGACAAGTTTCTGTCACAATTAGAAGGAAATGATTGTCAAATACATGTTTAGATTAAAACTAGTTTTAAAAGTAGAAGTGAATGTAATCAAAACGTGTCAAAAGGAGAATTTAATAAGCATTTTACATTACTAAATTTGTTCGTTTCAGTTAAATTTCCCTTATCAAAGCAATCTTTGTGATATCACTTGGCTATTAAAGAAAAATTGGATGGAAGAGAATGGAGGAGCTATTTAAAACTAAGCAGAGCCACCCTTTATTGAATTTGCGTGTGTCCAGCAGCTGAATCGAATGTCTGTAATGTCTGAAGGTAGAATGTGCATATTGCCGCAAAGTTCATTGCTCTCGGTATAAGATTTTACTTTATTAATGCAGAAGGAATATGGATATATTTCTTTAAGTCTGCAGATTTTTTATTATGGTGCAGCTTTTTTTTTTTTAATTATGTCTTTAGAATTATACAAATGAAAAATACGCCATTTCGTAAAGTCTGGGGATTTTCATCAACCTTACTGAAACACACTGGTGCTTTCATCATCAGAGGTCAAATTATTAGGATAATTATCCAATTAAATTTGCCAAATACTTGTCAGGATTGCCAGTGCAGCCTGTCAGATTCTGCTATTTGACACAGCTTTGGAAAGCTTTTAATTCTTCTCAGTTGTTCAAGTTTGTATTAGAATGATGGTTACGGTTTTTATTTGGCTGTTTAAAGTCAAATTCAGCTACCTAATTATGGTTTCATGGATGCTGCGGAGCAATGCACAGTGTGTGGTGTGCTTACCTGTCCACTCCAGAGCATTGCTTACAGATTTTTTTAAGATGCTGTGCTGTAAAATACTGTCATATTTACTGTTTCCTGGTACAGTGTAGTTTTTCCCCTTTCATTTGAATAAAAGCATGGCACCAAATGACTCCTTTTCTGTTTCTTGAATAAAATGCATTTTTTGGTAAAATTATTTGAACTTGGGAGAACTCCTCTTGTAGTTTTTCTATCCCTTAGCCTATATTTAAATTTAACAATTTGAATATTCTTAAGAGGCAGCTTTTAATAATATTAGACGTTGTTTCAATATTAACTAAGGCAATGTTTAAAAGTCTGTAACTTTCTGTGCTTAGCTTGGACAGCCTACATAGCATGATGTAGGCTGTGCTCTGATTAATCTTGTCCATATTAATTTACTATCTTTTGGTAAATTGATAATTAAATTGTGCCAGAATTACTGCTCTTTGTCTCTGAAATTGAATGGCTAGTGAGCTCGCTGGTATTGCTGGCCATGGGAAGCCAGTTCTTGACTGTTACTCTAAGTTTCACTTTGATTTTGCTGATTCTGTTTATTCAGAAAAAAGAGATCTGATAACAGAAAAATGTAACAAAAACTTCAGGTATAATTATATACCTGAAGAAATATCTGCAGTTATTAGATATAAATGTGGCTCTCTACTTTGGGACCTTTTGACAGGTTCTGTAGCTTCAGAACAGAGCTACATTTCCATAATATTTTCTAGTACTTTCACTTTCGAAAATAGAAATATTTACCCCTACGACGCAGGCAATATTAGAGAAGTATACACAAACCCTAAAGCCCGCACACAATTTCAGAGTGTGTTCCCTGACTGGCTAGTTGAGTTCTTAACTTAAGGCAGGGGAAAGTACTCTGTAGTGAACAGAACAGACACCTTTACTTCATAACCTGTCTACACACAGAAAATAAAGTCCAGCAAAGGAAATGTAACTAATGCTATGATGTAGGAATCAGGAATTGGAAAAACACATCTATAAAAACATGCTCAAGAAATAGATCTGTGTCCTCTTAAATGGCAGTTTTGCTTTTAAAAAGAAACAAATGAGATAACTAATCATTTTGCCTGTTTTCTTTTAGTTTTTATTTTTTTCTGAGATAGGCTGTCACTATTGCCCAGGCTAGAGTGCAGTGGCACAATCATAGCTCACTGCAACCCCAAATGCTGGCCTCAAGCGATCCTCCTGCCTCAGCCTCCCGAGTAACTGAGACTGCAGGCATACGCCACCATGCCCGGCTAATTTTACTATTTTCTGTAGAGATGGGATCTTTCTGTGTTGCTCAGGCTAGTCTTGAACTCCTGGCTTCAAGAGATCCTCCCACCTCTGGGCATACAGGCCTTCTAGCACACCAGTATTCCAAGGCCAGATGCTTAAACAAAAATTAGTTTGTGCATGTGTTTAATATTACTGTATTCATAACTAAAGTTATCTCCATCCACAGTAGCTTATATTTATGTCAGAAAAAATAGAAATGATTACTTTCCATTGAAGAAGAAAAAAGCAAATGAATGAACAAATAATGTTTTTAAGTCCACTACCCACTAAGATTTTTTTTAATGTGTTAAGCAAAGCCACTACGATACCCAGGCGACCAGTGTATTTTATTCTTAACCCCAATCTGCTGTTTCAGGTGGCTGAATTTGTGACTTCCTTCACTTGGTGTTAGAGGCATTGGAGAGGGGTGTTAAGGACACAGGATGGCATGTGTAGTTTACAGCACCTCTAGTTTACAGTTACATTCAGCTGCGGGGATTGGCCCAAGCCGGTTACCCACACTTCAGGGTTTGCATGTTTATATAAAAAAGGAGAGCGGCTCTCAACCCCAAAACAAATAGAAACTATCCACTTTCATGTCGTTCACAGTTCCAAAGTTCCCTTGATTTGCTTTCTCTTTTACCTTACTGCCACTTGGGAAGGGGTGAGTATTTACATCCCCATTTTATAGATGAGGACAGTGAGGCTTTAAAATGTTATCAGCTGTCCCAGGAACTCAAAGCTAGTAAGTGGCACCAAAACTGGGGTCCACGCCTTCCGATTTCAAGTCCCCTTCACTGTGCCACATGGTACAGAGCTTCCCGCTGCATTATAGAGGTTGTGGAATGAAAATGCTTAATGGCTCACGACTGTGCTTGCTAAATAATGTATTAACCGTTGATGGAAAACTGGGAACTTAAAGTAGATTTTCTTCTCTTGCTCACGACTCTAACCAGCATCACCGAAACGACAGCTAAAGTCAGACTGTTACGCTCACCTGCTCTTGAATAGCTAGATTCGTAAGGATAGGAGAATGGAGAAATTGCAAAAGTGGTGAAAATAAACTAATTCTGACAACAGGCTGATCAGATTGATCCAGGAAACAGTTACTAGATGCAGAGGGCTGGCTAGGTCACAAAGACAGGGTCTCCTCCACCAAGAAACTGACCGTCTTGAGGTTGATACTGTGAACTAAAATAAAATTTTAAGGCTCACCCCCCCTCTACCGGCTGACTAAATGGAGCCCCCTGGTGGCCAAAGGAATATCCTAAAACTAAATTGCCTGCCAGGAGGAAGGTCAGACACGCCTTATCATGCCCCCTCCCTTCTTGGGGACATCCTTTGTAACATCCTTTATAACAGGTCTAAGGCTGTGCAAGGCACACCTGCAGGTCCTCAATTTACACAACAAATCTATGTCCGGTGGCTTATTTCCGATAAAGAGCTCCTTATGTTGAAACATTCCAAGCCTTTAGACAAAGCTTCATGTCTTTAACCAATTACAGGTCAAAGAGTCTTTAAACCCACCTATAACCTGTAAGCCCCCGCTTCGGGATGGCCCATCTTTTCAGGCCAAATCAATATTTGCCTCCCATGTATTGATTTATGACTTCACCTGTAACTCCCGTCTCCCTGAAACGTATAAAACCAAACTGCCTTGGGTGCACTTTCTCAGCACCTCTTGAGATGTGTCTCCCTGGGCCACAATCACTCATATTAGGCTCAGAATAAACCTCTCTAAATTATTTTACAGAGTTTGATGTTCTTCATTAATAGCTCATTGAGATTCAACCCGTTTCTTTAATAAATGCTCCACTTGTACTCGAGAGCTTTCAGTTGATTTCTAGAGTTCTGAAAAAGTTGATTTTAGCAACTTCATCCAGTGCTCTCACTGCCTTTCAGGGGAACAGATTTTTGGAGGCCCTTACTCTACCGTTCCAGATGACTTCTCACAGTCATCCCTTGAAGAAGATTAGAGCAAGAGTTTTCCTACTGGGCTTCTCAGTTCTACCAGCTGCCATTTACAATAAGCACAGTTGCTTAAAGCATTATACTCAGAAAGTCAGAAGTCCCTTCTAGACACTGTTCTGTGATCACACACTTCACTGATAACCCCACACGGTTATCAAGTCACTCATCCTAAGGATCAGTTCAGCCCAAAGTCATCCCTCCTACTGGCAAAACAATTAAGTACAACATGCCCTACTAATCATGCGGGCTGTAACAGCAGTTTCTATGAAGGTTTTATCTTCATTTCATAATACTGTGGTGCCTTAGTTGTTAAAAAGCTGTAAATCAGTATAGAAAAATAAAGTCAAATCAATGCCCACTTAAAATATTCACTAAAAATGAATGAACAATGAAATTTTCAAGCAGGCCACTGATTTTCTCAAAGTGTCAGGGATTTTTTTTTTTTATTTCAGGGTATTATGAGGGTACAAACATTATGGTTACATTTTATGTCTCTGCCTCACCCAAGCGAGGGTTAGAGGCATGCCCTTCCCCCTACAATGCTCCCCATGTCCTTTAGTTGCCTGTTTACCCCTCTCCCGTCCCCCTAATCCCTGGAGAGTTTTACTGCCATGTGAGCACCTAGTGTCGATCAGTTAGTACCAATTTGATGGCGAGTACAAGTGGAGCCCGATCTTGTGATACCTTACTTTGGATAATGGGCTCAAGTTCAATCCAGGAAAATATAAGAGGTGCTAGATCACTGTCGTTTCTTATAATTATAGTGTCAGGGATTTTAAAGAAGCAGGTTCCAGTCTATTAATAGCCAGAAAATGTTCCTCATATCATAATAAATAAAATCAGAGGAGAAGTTCTGGGAAGTCAGGAAGCTGACACTTACCTCCTACCAGGAGGGCAAGAGTTTCCCAGAAACCAGATGCAGCTGAGGCTGAAAGGGTCATTAGTAAGGCAATATCCCTATTATAAGGCTCTCTGTGGACCATGATTTGGAAGTTCAGTGTGATATAAAGAAGTGGCTTTTCTAAATTGACAGGAGTATAGCATTTAATGCAGGGCATCCCTGATATTAATTCATTTAACTAGTTTAAACTGAAATAAAATTGAATATAATATTAAACAAGACAAAACTAATGTCCCTTAGGAGTTAAGATCAAAGAGAGGTAAATGGGTAAACCACAACATTCCCTTTTATGGCTAGGAGCAAATTTGCTTTATAATCTTAAATAAGGCCTTCTTAACCTCAAGTACTTGGACCCTTAAAGGTGGACTTTTGAGGACCTTGAGATCCCTAAAATGATAGGCAAATTTCATGTGTATGTATATATTTTACTATATATATGTTTTTTCTTTTCGAGACATGGTCTCTTGTTCTGTCACCCAGGCCAGAGTGCAGTGGTGCAACTATAGCTCACTGAAACCTTGGACTCCTGGGCTCAAGTGAGCCCCCCACCTCGGCCTCCTGAGTAGCCAGGACTACAGGTGTGCACCACCATACCTGGGTAATATTTAAATTTTTTGTAGAGATGGGGGTCTCACTATGGTGCCCAGGCTGGTCTCGAACTTCTGGCTTCAAGCGATTCTCCCACCTCAGCCTTCCAAAGCGCAAGGATAACAGGCACAAGTCACTGCTACTGGCCTACATATTTTTTTGAGACAGGGTCTGCTATATCTCCCAGGCTAGCCTTGAACTCCTGGACTCACGCAATCTTTTTGCCTCAGCCTCCTGAGTAGCTGAGATTACAGGTGTGAGTCACCACGTCCATCTTATTTTATTTTTCTTGAGGAGAAGACCCATAGTCTTCATCACATTCTCAAAGGTTTAATTATATGTGCCATAAGAACAACTGTATCACAAACCAAACCCAGTAGCATATTAAAAGGATTATATACCAGGCTAAGTGGGATTTATCCCAGGAATGCTAGGGTGGTTTAATATACAAAATATTAATCAATGTAATATACCACATTAATAGATTCAAGGGAGAAAAAAAATCACATGATCATCTCAATTGATACAGAAAAAGTATTTGAAACAATCTAACACCCTAACAATAGAAACACTTCACAAACTAGGCACAGAAGGGAACTTCTTCAATCTGATAAAGGAGAAAAGCCTAGAGAACACCAATATTTAAGGTGGAAAAAGAGATAGCAAAGAACAAAGCAGAAATAAATGCAGGCAGGTCACTAGGGCACAATGGCTTTAGGCAAGCCAAAGGATACACCTTTTCAAGAAGGAAAATGTGATATCAACAGCATCAAATCCTGCCGAGATTAAAGAGGAGAAAGCCTCAGAGCATTTTGCAATGACGAGGTCCCAGTGGCCTCAGTGGGGCAGTGGGAGGGAAAGGTTGGAGTTGGAAGCTAGGCTGAGGTAGGCTGAGGAGTACAATGGAAGGTGAACATTTCAACCAAGAAAACTAAGTCATTCAACAGTGACCTTTCATATTGTCTATACACGATTCATTTCAAATCTCTAAGAAGCGAACATGGAAATCATATTCTCATTTATTTCATGGCAAAAGGTTAAACAGTTTAGAATACTGGTTAATATAATCCCTGTGTTCAAATCCTGTTTCTATCACTTGTGTGACTTTTGGCAAATAATTTAACACCTCTGTGTGCCATATGACTCACGTGTAAGATGGCAATGGAAATTGTACAGCCTCAACGGGTTACTGATGGATTAGATGAAGTAATGCAGGCAAAGCATTTAGCTTAGGGTCTGCTCACCCATTCAGATATTATTATACTTCATAATTCTTCTATCTGTGCAAAACCAAAAAGAAATTAAATTCTGGATCTACCCAATGAAGGTCTGATTGTTTAACATAACAATCTCATTCAGGACTGCTCATTAAGCTTACTCATTTGTTTGACAATAAACATTCATTGAACCTTTCCATGGGCCAAATATGTCCTGGAACCTAGGGACGGAAAAAAAATGATTAAGGTTTGGCCCCAGCTCTCATAGGACAGGGGAGGCAGTAGCTACAAAAAACAAAACAAAACAAAACAAAACACAAGGCAGCAAATAACAGAAGTGTACAGACAGAGCTGTGAGGGAAGCAAATAAGAGAACACAAGTTTGTGAGTATTTAAGTATTTACACAATGAAATGAGGAAAACAACATTTGTAATACCCCTCCCTGGTATTTTGCACAGTCTTTCATTACAATGTCCTGAATCAAGGTTAAAAAAAAACATAAAAACACTAAGCTGCCAATTGATTAATTTCTTTTGCATGCTTTATAAAATATTAATCACTTCTCCTAAGTACTTATATTTAATCTATTTTATTCTTCTCTGTAATTCTCAATCTTCATGAAACTAACAATATATCTCCTGATTCACCTGTTTGACAGTTTCTTTTCTGCATCCCATACACAATAAATCACAATCTAATCTAATAAAAATAATAAAGGCTTCTCTGTCTTACAAACACCAGCTCATTTACTCAATCAGAATATGAAAGCTCTAGTTACTTAATGAAAAATATTCAATAAACTACTGAAAATAGGAATATTAAAGCAAATCTTTTAATATGATCTTTACTAGAGAGAAATTAATGTTTCATCCTGCAAAACAACTTCCTAAGACCATGTATTGTTAACTGTCCCTCTCCATTAATAACCCTATAATCTGATACAACTATAAAAAGAGCACTCTGCTCACCTAGGTAGGACTCTAAAGACTTAGGATGCAGGTCTTAGAGAATCACTTTTGTGATCTGCAGCTAGTCTTTTAACTTCTCTGGAACTTGAGTAGATGAGGACTGAAAATACCTGTTCAGCCCAGTCAAGATTGTTGAAAAGAACATCCAAGGAAATTTTTACCAAAGCTGCTTTTCAAACTGTCAAGTGTAATACAAATGCCAAATATTTTATTGGAATATAATATAACTTACCTATGTTAAAATAACTGTTGTAGTAAATGAGTTTTGTTTTGTTTTCTTAATGACTTATTTCAAATTAATCCAAAAGAAACTAACTTGATTGGAAGCCTATATATAAATATCTATTACATATGTTTCATTTCATGTAAAATGCCTTATTTAATGTGGAAAATGTTAGAACAGTGCAGAGCTGTGTGTCCTGGACTTCACCCTACTATATACACAAATGTGCCACTTTCACCCTCAACCTCGAAACTTCTTAGAAAGGAGAAACTTAGGCTGTAACTTTATGAAGAAATGGATTAAGGAAAGGTAGAATACCCGGTTTATTCAACAATTATTTATTGAGTGCCTACTTTGTGCCTGGGACTTATGTATCTCTAAGCCTTTGAGATACGTAAGTAAACTAAACAAACAAAAAACATCTTGCCCTCATGGAGCTTACATTCTAGCAGGAGATAGAAGGGGGTGCTAGACAATAAACAAGGAACATATTAAAGTGAATTATACAGTATATTGGAAGGTGATAAGTGTTTGAGGAAAGAGGGAGCGCAGGGTAAGGGGCTCAAGAGTAGGAGGCAGAGGAAGCCTCATGCAGAAGAGGACATTTGAGCAAAGAATTGCACGAGGTCTGGGAGTTGGCCTTACATCCCAGGCAAAGAAAAAGACAAGTGCAAAGGCCCTAACACAAGGGCTTGCCACACATGCTTGAGGAGCGGCAAGGAGATAAAAGGAACAGAGACATTATCAGCAATGTAAAGAAACAGACCACCTGTCTAAAATAGCTTTTCACTGTAGCTATGTGCATAGTTTTGATTTGCCTCAGTTTATAAACCAGGCACTCTGGCACTGCAAATTAGGAAAAGGTAGGAAAAATCTCCTCGGCCTTCTGTGTTCTGGGTCTCTTCAAGCAAAATGAAGGCCTTGAGGCCAAGACCATCTCTTTCCTAGACAGTGTTTTCTGGATGTGACTAACGAATGGATCCCTTATATGAAGGAGGAAAAAATGTTTGACATGATCCCTAGTGTAGGTAAGTTATTCTTATTATGGTATCATTAAATACACACAAATGCATAGCTGAATGCCATCATGCTAAGCAAATTTTTGAAACAAAAAATTTATGCATTAACTACAGACAAAACTAGAAAACAAAATTCTGATTAACAACATTCACTTACTAGAGGTTATTTTGAGTTCATGCTGAGAATAATACATGATGCTGGGTGATTACTCAATTTTCTCATTTTTCTCTATTAAAGCTATTGTCAAATCTTTGTTTTCAGCCCTCTCTTGACAGAAACACATTATTTACGTATTAAACCTACCTCTTTTATCTTTTCTCATAAGCTCAGACAATTAAAGCAGTATTAGTTGGTTACAGCAACATAATAAGCACAAATGCTACAAACTGATGATCTCAATTAGTCAGAATATGCTTAAATACCCTGGGGAGGTGCTATGATCTTAATGTTTGTGCCTCCCAAAATCCGTATGTTGAAATCAAATCCCCAATGCAATGTATTAAGAGGTGGGGCCTTTAGCAGGCAATTAGATTGTAAGGGTGATGCCCCCACAAATGGGATTAGTGTCCTTATAAAAGAGGCCTGAAGGAGGCTGTTCATCCCTTTTTGCCCTTCCACTCTTCCACCACGTAAGGTCACAGAGAAGGCACCACTTACGAGGTACAGGCCCTCACCAGACACCAAATCTGCTAGTGCCTTGATCTTGCACTTCCCAGCCTCCAGAACTATGAGCAATAAATTTCTGCTGTTTATAAATTATCCAGTCTAAGGTGTTTTGATAATAGCAGACTAACACAGGAAGATTATCTGAAAGAAAAACACAAAGCTTAAAACTTCTTGTAAAAAACATGCCCCTAAAAATATGCTTATATATATCCAGGGATCAGAATCTTATGGCCCTATTTCATTCAGCGTGAAGTCAACAGCAGAGATGAGACCACCGAGGTCTATGTAGAGAGTAATATAGGTAAGAGAATAACATGCCAGAATAGAACATCTGTCTTCCATGCTGTGACTTTGCGACTTCCTTATTTCATTGAAGAGTAGCAGCAGGACACAAGTTTTAGCAAATTCAAAGCCCTCGTTCACCTCGACTAAACTAAATAAGGCTTATAAGCACTGGGTTGTTAATAAATGTTCCTTAAAATATAATTTTGTAGATATATTTGTAAAAAGTCATTTTCTGGCGATTGGTTTTTGCTTTTTAATGGCTTTCTTTAGGTATGTAGATTTAACACTTTATATAATGCTTACTATCTACCATGCACTGTTTAAAGTGCTTTATAACTACAAATTCACTTAATCCTAACAACAATCCTATGAGTCAGATGCTATTATTATTCCCATATGACATTTGGGGTAACTGAGGCACAGAAGGCTAACATGCCCATGGGTACACAACTAGTTAATAGCAGAGCCAGGATTCAATCCAGATTATCTGTTTTCAGAGTATATGTATTTAACTGTTACACTATCCTACTCTATATTTACTTGTGAGACTTCACCATGCATGTATTAATATTTTATTTTTCCTTAAGCCTACGTATTCTTTTCAATATATAAGAATGGAGATCTATGAAAATGAAATAACGAGTAAATTTTTCTAGGTACCAAAAGCAAAATATTGTGGCTGTTTTGCAGAAAGGAAAATGTTAGGATTATTGGATGTGTATACATCTCAGACACAAGAGTCACTGGCCCCCAAAGCTGGGGTTTTTTTATTATTACATAAGTTAACTTTTGTTGACAGGGAAGACTAGCACTGAGAGCTCGGCCACTGCCATTATGAGGAACACACTGTGAAAAACTGAGCAGAAACATAAACCTCTCTACAGGATAACCTTTGCAAGCAATAGGAAATCTATAGCTCCTAGAGTTTGAAGCATAAACATATTGGTAAATAATAAACTGTGAATGAAATGCAATCTGTTGCGGATTAGTCACTTTATGGACCATTCAGGACAAATTTTTCACCCACCTCTGGTTTCTCTCTCCATGTGGCACAGTCACCTCACACTACTTACTGAAGAATATTTCGTGCGTGAAATTAACTGTCGTATTGCAGAACTGTCTTTGGCAGGCAAATGGATGTGCTACCAAGAAGTCCTACAGAGAGATATTTCCTTAATGCAGCATTTCCTAAAGTGCAATTTGAGAAATGCTGGTGCCTTGAGAAGTTACAAGGTAAAAAGGGCTCCTGGTCAAATAAGAGTAGGATGTAGGCCAGGTATGGTGGCTCACATCTGTAATCCTAGTACTCCAGGAGGCCAAGGCAGGAGGATTGCTTGAGGTCAGGAGTTTGAGACCAGGCTGAGCAAGAGCAAGACCATGTCTCTACAAAAAATATAAAAATTAACCGGGCGTGGTGGCGCATACCTGTAGTCCCAGCTACTCAGAAGGCTGAGGCAGGAGGATCGCTTCAGCCCAGGAGTTCAGGGTTGCAGTGAGTGCTGATGATGTCATTGCACTCCAGCCAGGGAAACAGAGCAAGACTCCATTTCAAAAAAAAAAAAAAATGTAGGATGTAGTGGACACTATACTCCCCTCTTAGAAGTTCACAACGTGCATTAGCAAATATAAAAGCTCCAGGAGCCTTGTGGTTTCCATGGCATCCTAAACTGATCTGAATGGAGAACTCTTTATAACAGAACATCTACAAACAGTCTGAGGAATGCAGATGGAAAGATTGTGACTTAATGAATTTCCCACTTTTCTGGATCTGCCTCCTGGCTCTACAAGAGGCTTTAGCTTGTCAGGCACTCAGAGTTGGTTAGAATCAGAAAAGCAGACTAACCTGACTAAGACAGGTAACTCTGAAAGGACCTAATTCTTGGCACCTTTTGGCATTCTAGGAAAACTATAGAGATAGACAATTTATCATCACAAATTTGCTTGGTAATAATAAATCAGAAGTAGGGGAGTGAATTCAGATGTTTAAAGGTTTATGGCTGACAGTGTCTGAGTCATGTACATTTGGGCATTTGGGACCACACAGACCCCTCCTGAAAGCAGCACATCCTCTCCCTGAACTGTGATTACATGGACACTACCAAGGACTACACCGCAGGCTAAGCTTCTGTAGCCATTCAAGACCCCTTCTGACTTTTCGTGACCTCTTTAGATACTTCAAAACCTTAGGTCTGTTACAGTCAGGGTTTGGAATAATCGTTAGCCTTTATTCAGTGCTTCCTTGATGGCAGATACTGTGTGAAGTACTGATACTGATACGCTCAGATATTATATTCATTCTCTCTCACAATTTCCCCAACAACTCCGTGAGACAGACCCTATTACAATACCCATTTTATTTACGAAGTACCTGAGGCTCAAAGAAGTTATGTAGCTTGCCCAAAGTCACGAAAAAAAAAAAAAGAGGCCGACTTAAAATCCGAACCCAGGCCACTCGTTCTGTGCAGTCCACACTGCCCACCAGCTGCTTTACTGATTCAAAGACCTGAGAACTTTTTGAATTCTCTAAGGCTACTTGGAATGATCAATATATCAACTTTATAGTCTAATTCTCAGAGGGAATTGGCTTTACATTCTTGCCAGCTCCCCTGGTACTCCCTAAAATTATCACATATCATTACTTCACAGCAGCCACTTGATCACCTCTGAAACCGAACAGCAACAGTGGCTGCATGGAATACTAAACACACCAGGAGACCCAGGGTAGGTTACCAGTCTTTTCTACAGCTTTCCTTTTTCATCTGTAAAACAGAAATTGCACTTGCACTAATTCACAATGTGGCAGAGAAAGTACCACGAATGTACTTTTAGCCTCCATGGGGAAATAATGCCATCTACAACCTTGTTATTTTGCATTAATGTAACACTTTCACACTTAATGCCTGTTGAAGCCAATGCATTCATGGATCTGGAAACAAATATATTCTCTATAAAATCTGTCACCATAACAAACAAGATACTTGGAGATTAGTAGATTAAGACCCCACAACAGGCAGGAATATTGTTTTTATTTGTGATAAGAATGGGCCGAGTACTTAGACAAAAGAGGATTTTCTGATTTGAACTTTGCGTATCATCTAGGAAATTCTACATTATGATAGCTTGATATCTTTATTAATCTTACACTGTGTTATACTCACTGGCACATTGGTGCTGATTATCTTCTTCCATTTGCCGTCACCCCAAACCCCTATACGCTCTGCTCTCTGCCCTGGGAAACTGACTTGGATGGACTATAGCACTAAAATCCTTTTCCCTCAAGTTGCAATTGGTTTCATCTACTGGGAGCACTAGCAAGAGACAGAAAGGAGGAAGAAGAGTAAGGTTGGGATATTTAAACTCCCAACCCTAAATACATAGCCCTTCCACAGGTTGTACAGCTCCTACCAAGCGGCCCCTCCATCGCACTCTCTGTTACCCAGATTCTAGTAACTGCTCCTTCCTCTAGTGTCTTCAGACCTAGAAATGGTGATGGCAGCCGCCCCACTGTGCCTGGCCACATTGCAGTGTATCATGCCCTGCAATTTCCCTATGCTCTGTCCATATCCTTGTAAATAGGTCTTGTATTAAAGGCTCCTGAAATTACCTAAATTGAGACAGCCATCGGCATCCTGCAGGGACCCTAACTGATAAGTGCACTCAATCGAGAACTTCCTTGGAACATTTTTTGTACTGAATTGATATTGTTCTCATGATGTTATTTAACTCTCATGTATGTATATTACAGGATCTCACATTTGGGACCCAAACGTTTACCAAGTGTAACCCTGTTGTTTTTCCACTTTTCAAAGTTTAGTTCTTCTACATTTTTTTCTCTCATGCTGTGCTTAATTCTTTAGGACTAGATTAAGGAGATATGATTTCCAGTCCCAGATATTAATTAGTTTCTTGGGTCTGCCATCATAAAGTACCACAAACTGAGTGGCTTAAAACAACAAAAACTTACTCTCTCGCAGTTCTGGAGGCTAGAATACTGAAATCAAAGTGTTAGCAAGCAACACTTCTTTTGAAGGCCAAGGAAAGAATCCCTCCTTGCCTCTTCCTAGTTTCTGATGGTTGCTGGCAACCTTTGACATTCCTTGGCTTGTAGCTGGATCACTCCAATCTCTGCCTGTCTTTGCATGGCCTTCTCTGAGTCTTTCTGTCTATCCTCTCCTCTTCTTTTTAGGAATAACAGTCATTGGATTTAGGGCTCACTCGAATCCAGTATGACCTTATCTTCACTAAATATATTTGCAAAGACCCCATTTCCAGGCAAGGTCACAGTCTGAGGGTTTAGATAGACATGACTTTTGAGGAGACATTACTCAAATCACTATAAATATGTAAATCTGCACAAATTATTTTCCTTTTTAGATTCAGTTTCTTTATCTGTAAAATAAATTATATTAAAACTGATAACAGAATAAAAAAAATTGAGCAATATTGTTTTCCATCTCTCGCCCATGTCAAACATTGCTGATCATACAACTCTTTCCAGAATGAAGCTTCAGCCATTGTAGACATAGCACTCAATGTAGTTTCGTCTATTCAACTCAGATAGGCAAGCAAGATAAAATCTATTTTCTTTGCCAGTGCTGTGTAATCTTTAGAGATCCCTCTAGTCTTTTGATTTTAAGTTTTATACTCATTAATTAAAATGCTATGTACAGAAGTTTAAGGAAGTATGTCATATAAAAAATAATTTTTTTTTTTTTTTTTTTTTTTGAGACAGAGTCTCACTCTCCTGCCTGGGGCGAGTGCTGTGGCATCAGCCTAGCTCACAGCAACCTCAAACTCCTGGGCTCAGGCAATCCTACTGTCTCAGCCTCCCAAGTAGCTGGGACTACAGGCATGAGCCACCATGCCCGGCTAATTTTTTTTCTAGA
>CAUYSK010014881.1:0-37198 GCA_963575035.1 Avahi laniger | reverse complement strand
TATATATTTGTAGTTTGCTCAACACAGTTTCTTCTTTTTTAAATTTTTTATTTCAGAGTGTTATGGGGGTACAAACTCCTTCTTTACATAAATTGCCTTTGCACCGCCTTGCAAGCATGCCCATCCCCCCAGACGGCACGTGCCCACCCCCTCCTCCCCCTCCCACCTGCCCGACAATCTTGCCAGCATCTTTCCCAACAGAAGTTTTTGATGATGAAGATGACAGTGACAATGTACAAGAAAGAAATGAGCTTTATTATTTATAACTCCAATAACTACCCAAAGAGAGAGAATCCTGTTAACCGGTAGGGACTTTGTTTTCTGAATACCATGGGGAGTTAGAGGACACGAATTTGGAAATTAAAGCTGGTGGCATTGCATTCTATAGAGCCAAGTGGAAGGTTTGTAAAGTCGGGGGAGGACTGGGAGATGGGAAGTAGAGAAGCTTAGCATCATGTGGGGAAAGCAACTCAGAACGTGAGTGTAGAGTTGTTTGCTACAGTGTGTGTGACGTAAACCCTCTCTCTGTCACCCTGTAAGATAGCCAGAGAGGCCTTTGCTAATTGCTAATGTGTGTGTGGGCGCGCGCGTGCACGTGTGCATGTTTACTTTTGAGAACTGGAAAGTACATTGAGTTCTGCATCCAGGTTAGTTTGGAACAAAAATGAACAACACGCACTGATGTTACATTCATTGCCTTGTATAAATTTCTCCTAGCAATCACAGGAGATAGGTGTTATTGTCCTTATTTAATGGATGAAAATAGTTTGTAAACTGAGGCTTATAGGATTTACGTAGCCTGTCCACAGTCACAGGTTAGAGAGTGAAGAACTACTTCCTCCCCATGCGGGATGTCTCTCCCCAGTGCCAGCCTCGGGGAGCCCCCAGAGGGTGTGGCCCAACCACCACAGCAGACAAGTCTCAGAGCCAAGCAAGAAGACGTGAACGGATCCCTCTCCTTGAAGGGAATTCAAAGTTCACTTCAGATCATTTGAGGTGCATAAGTCTGTCATTTATGGGCAAGAGTGATAAAAAGCATACATATAAGACATGAGACAGTTCAGAAGGGAGAAAGGGACACAGGATTTGAAGTTGGACAGACTCATGGTAGAATCCCAGTCGTGTCTCACTAACAGAGTCACATAAGCAAGTTCAGCTTTTTATCAATTCTGAACATTAGTTTTCTTCATCTATAAAATAGGTGTGATAGAACCTCCCTTGTAGGATTATTGGGAAGATTGGAAATGACATAGTTGAAGCGTCTGGCAGACACTGGTGAATGGGAGCTATCATTGCTATTATTGAACATGACTCATGCTATCAAACTGCATATGATCTCTTAGAATGTGCAATCTAGGGAGGATTGGAATATCACCCAATTCAACTTTTTGTCTGTAAAATGGAGAGAAAGTGATCCAGAGTGGTTGAGTAATTTCCAAAGGTCACCATGGCTTATGACAAAGGCAGGAGTGGAAGTTCAGTGGGAAATTTCTTTGTACCTCCAAGTACATAAGAGATGGAGGATTACAGGAAGGCATTCTATCAAGCACCAAAATATATGGGATTAAAAAATACCGAATTCATGAGCAATCAGGAAGAGGTAGAATCAGTGCAAACCAGAGCCAAGAGTGAAGGTTATGACTTGACTGGAACTTAAAGGGAAGAGGAGAATACTAATGGAGAGAGAAGATAGTGACAGCTTTTTTCAAGTAGAGAAAGCAGTGCTAGAGGCTTGGCTAGGTGGCTGCATTTCTGTGACTATGTGCAGACCAGTCCGGGAGATATCATTCAGAGTAAGCACAAGTTACTCGGGCACACTTCTGAACCTGGACCACACATTCCACTCTTCTAGAAGAATGGCTTTGGGATTATGAAGGATGTATTCTTGATGGCACCATGGATCTGATGGAATCGTCACCACCCTTCCTTAGGAAATTTTTGTCCTAATTCCCAAAATTTTTAAGATAGTATAGAAATTAAAAGAGTGGCTACTGGGGATGTGATAACAACTAGTAGGTGGCATTTGTTGTTTGATTAGTGCTTCACATATATTAACTCTTTTAATCCTTGCGTGAACACCATGAGACAGGTACTGTTACTATCCCTGTTCTGAACATGATTAAACTGAGACCAGGGAGATTAAGTACAGACGAATGTCATTTTAATAAGCTTCATAGATATTGCCTTTTTTAATAAATTGAATGTTTATGGCAACCGTGTGTTGAACAAGTCTAACAGTGTCATTTTTTCCAACAGCTTGTGTTGACTTCATGTCTCTGTGTCACATTTTGGTAATTATTACAATATTTCAAACTTTTTCATTATTATTATATCTGTTACGGTGATCTGTGATCAGTGGTCTTTGGTGTTACTATTATAATTCGGGGGGAAGAGCGGTGCCACAAACTGTGCCCATACAAGACACTGAACTCAATCAATAAATGTTGTGTATTTTCTGACTGCTCCACTGACTGGCTGTTCCCTCATCTCTCTCCCTCTCCTTGGGCCTCCCTATTCCCTGAGACACAACAAATTGAAATTAGACCAGTTAATAACCCTACAGTGGCCTCTAAGTGTTCCAGTGAAAGGAAAAGTAATAATTCTTTCACTTTTAATCAAGCTGGAAATGATTACTCTTAGTTAGGAAGGCATGCTGAAAGCCAAGACAGGCCTCCTGCTCCAAACAGTTAGCCAAGTTATGAATGCAAAGGAAAAGTTCTTGAAGGAAATCGAAAGTGATATTCCAGTGAACTCACGATGATAAGAAAGCAAAAAGGTCTTATTGCTGATATGGAGAAAGTTCTAGTGGTCTGGATAGAAGATCAAACCAGACACAACATTTCCTAAAATCAAAGCCTAATCGAGAGCAAGGCCCTAACTCTTCAATTCCGTGAAGGCTGATAGAGGTGAGAAAGCTGCAAAAGAAAAGTTTGAAGCTAGCAGAGGTTGGTTAATGAGGTTTAAGAAAGGAAGGTATCTCCATAACATAAAAGCTCAAGGTGAAGCAGCAAGTGCTGATGTCAAAGCTGCAGCAAGTTATCCAGAAAATCTAGCTGAGCTCATTGATAAAAGTGGCTACACTAAGAAACAGATTTTCAGTGTAGATAAAAGAGCCTCCTATTGGAAGAAGATGCCATCAAGGACTCTCATAACTAGAGAAAACAACTCAATGCCTGGCTTCAAATCTTCAAAGGACAGGCTGACTCTCTTGTTCAGGCTATTGCAGCCGGTGACTTTCAGTTCAAGCCAATGCTCATTTACAATTCTGAAAATCCTAGGGCCCTTACAAATTATGTTAAATCTACTCTGCCTGTACTCTACGAATGGAACAACAAAGCCTGGATGACAGCACACCTGTTTATAGCGTGGTTTACTGAATTTTTAACCCCATTATTGAGACCTACTGCTCAGAAAAAAAGATTCTTTCCAAAATATATTGCTGCTCATTGGCAATGCACTTAGACACTCAAGAGCTCTGATGGAGATGTACAAAAAGATGAATGTTGTTTTCATACCTGCTAACACAACATCCATTCTATAGCCCATGGATCAAGGAGTAAGTTCAACTTTCAAGTCTTACAATTTAAGAAATACCTTTCATAGTGCTATAGCTGCCATAGATAGTGATTCTTCTGATGGATTTGGACATAGGAAATTGAAAATCTCCTGCAAAGTATTCACCATTCTAAATACTATTAAAGAACATTCATGAATCATAGAGGAGATCAAAATATCAGCATTAACAGGAATTTTGGAGAAGTTGATTCCACCTTTCATGGATGACTTTGAGGGGTTCCAGACTCCAGTGGAGGAAATCACTGCAGATGTTGTAAAATAGCAAGAGAGCTAGAATTACAAGTGGAGCCTGAAGATGTGACTGAATTGCTACAAGGTCATGATAAAACTTGAATAGACGAGGAGTTGCTTCTTAAGGGTAAGCACAGAAAATGGTTTTCGAGATAGAATCTACTCCTAGAGAAGATGCCATGAACACTGTTGAAATAACAACAAGGAATTTAGAATATTGCATAAACTCAATTGGTAAAGCTGTAGCTGAGTTAAAGAGGATTAACTTCAATTTTGAAAGAAGTGCTACCGTGGATAAAATGCTACCAAACAGCAACTCATGCTACAGAGAAATCTTTTGCAAAAGGAACAGTCAATTGATGTGGCAAACTTCATTGTTGTCTTATTTTAAGAAATTGTCAAAGCCAGCAGAACCTTCAGCAACTATCACCATGATCAGTCAGCAGCCATCAACATTGAGGCAAGACCCTCCATCAGCAAAAAGATTATGACTCACGGAAGGCTCAGATAATTGCTAGCATATTTTAGCAATAAAGTATTTTTAATTAAGGTATATACATTGTTTTTTTAGACATAGGCCATTGTACACTTAAAAGATTACAGTGTAGTGTAAACATAACTTTCATATGCACTGGGGAACCAAAAAATTCTTGTGACTCACTTTATTGCCATATTTACTTTGTTGCAGTGGTCCGGGACCAAATCCACACTATCTCTGAGGTATGCATGTAACTTGCTCATAGTCACATAGCTAGTTAGGGGTGATGTCTGGCTCTATAGCCTGCTCTCTGAAATAACAGGCACTTTAGAACCAGGTCTGGGTTCAAATCCCAGCTCAGCCATTTTCAAATGATGCATTTGCTCACTGTGTGCCTAGCAATATGTTCATATGGCTATATGGTTTTTTCCTAAGGTTTGCAAAAGTAATACTATCCTTTCTTTTTATGAAACAGAATTTCTCAAAATTGTGTAAATTTTGTCTTATAAAACCCAAGCTCTCTCCTATTTGTTGACCTCATCCTTTAGGTGCTGAGAAGAGTTTAAGCATTAGAATAGAATGATCTGGCTTGCATATTTAAGATTTTATCCTGATTGCAGAGTGGCAGATGGATGGGATGAAGGTAGATGAGAAATAGGAAGCCAAATTGAAAAAACATTTCAATCATCTAAGTGAGAGATGGGCCAGGAGAGGAAGACATCATGGAGAGAGGCAGGAGGGACAGAAATAAGATATGACTAAATCTGCAAGATCTAGGCACCAGCTGAGTGGCGGGGTTAGGGAGTGTAGAACATTCTTGGGTAACTCTGGAGTATGGAGCTCAAATAGAAGGGTTGGCTGACTAAATGCAAGGCAAGAAAATTATAATATAATATTATTTATTTGCTTTTTTGTGCCTGGCACTCTTCTAGGTCACCATCTGGTCCATACTGCACTTATACTCAAGCCAAAGGAGAAAAAAGATAAACAATAGATAAGCAATAAATAAGCAAATTATATCATGTGTTTGAAAGTGAAAAGTACTATGAAAAAAAGAAAAAGTAGAGCAGGACAGAAGGAAGGGCATTCTGGGGAGGAGAAGGAAGGCTTGCACTTTTCGGCAGGATGATCATGCCACTGAGAAGTGACCTCTGGGCAGACCTGAAGGAGATGGGGAGTTTACTTGTTTTAGCAAATGCATGGATAAGTCCTAACACTTTCCTTGTGGACAAGACAATGAATTATAGCAATTAGATACATTGGTGATGATGATGATGATGATGATTTTGATGAAGGTTAGGGTGGTAAAGAGCTGTCATACTTGGCACATTTACTTTAGTCCAGACAGTGCTTTCCAGAAATTTATTTCTTTTAATATTGATAAAACCCTTGTAATGTACCATAGTTTGGGTGGGGAGACTGGGCATAGGGTGTGGTGGTAACAAAGCCAAGACTTCCAATGTCCACATTGAGAATTTAACCTCTCTTGGCCTCCCCTGGCAACTAAAGCAGAGATGGCCTCTGCCACCAGCACACCATGTGCCCCAGCCAGGTGTCCACGTGGTCAAATATTTCATCACTCTAAAACTTCTAGAAGTGAGATCTTCTACATATGATTTCATTTAATGAAAGAGCTCTATTTTTTTTTTTAAGTTTGAAACCATTTCCCTAGTAGCTATGGTCTCTTATAAGTCATCAAGGAAGAGTGATAATTTTCTAAAGGACATTTTTTTTATTTCAAAATGTTAAGGGGGTACAAACGTTTTTGTTACATGGATACCTTTTATAATGCTTAGGTAGGGGTTTTTAGTGTGCCCATCACTCAAATAGTGTTCATTGTACCCAATAGGTAGGTTTACACCCCTCCCCTCCCCCCACCTCCCCCATTCTTGGTTTCCAATGACAAAAGGGTATTCTTAACCTGCCCATGTTTAACAATCATTTCAATGGTGTGCCTTTCTGTTTTCAGAGAGTAAAACCAGGGAGAGCCAAACAAAATCTAGAAGAAAGATACTGAGTCCACACATTTGTCAGAGCACATTTGAGCAGAGTTCTGGAGGAGGGGAGGGCAAGCCAGGTGCTCACCTGAAGGAATGATATCCCAGGCAGAGGAAACAGCAGGTGCAAAGTGCAGAGGCAGGAACATTCTTGGCACAACTGAGGAATGAGAAGGAAGTCAGTGTTGCTGGAGTGGAACAAACAAGGGAAGGGTAGTAAAAACCAACGCTGGAGAGGCCAATTGCATGGGCTTCAGTTTCACTGTGAGTGAGTAGTCCTTGGAGCATCCTAAGCAGAGGAGTGACATGGCTGAATTACATTTCAACAAGACCACTCAAAATGCAGTGTTGAAATTGGGAAGCAAAGACAAAAGCAGGGAGACTGTGGCAATAATTCTGGAGAAAGATGGCAGTGGCTTGGGCCAAGGTGCTGCCAGTGGGGGTGGTGAGAAGTGGTCTGAGTCTTGACAGATCTTTGAAGGGAGGACTAGCAGATTTTGTTGATGAAAAAACTTGCATTTATGCAAAAGGCGAGTCACGCGGTACCTGCTATGTAAGATCAAGACAGCTGTGGTCTTTAGGAGCTGAAGAATTCTCTAACCATTGGCCTCTCCTAGAGCTCAGTACCTTGCTCCCAGCTCTGTGTTCTAGGCCAAAGGGAGGAGTGTATGGGAGCCTCCGTGATATCTAATTGAATGTGCGACTCAAGTAGGGCATGTTAATACTAGAAACCTCCATAATCAGATGGAAAAGTGCCTCCACACATTCCAAAAGAGCTTCATGCTATTCATGGGAAATTGCCAGACTAGCAACAGGGTGGGAGCAGATGTGGAAAGGGAGGGGAGGGAGCCACAAGCAGACGAGCCATGGGGAACAGGGAGAAGATTTGAAATCCAGAGAGAAGGAAATCTCAGGGAGAAGCAGCCCAGGCCAGGGAAATAAGGCAGGAAGGAGTGGTTCGGGGTTCAAGGCTGAAGAGATGCTACAGCTCACACCTTTTGCATGTGCCAGAGCTGGCCTGACTTGTGACTTACCCCAACCCACCATCACCCCACTCATGGTAACTATGGTCTAAAGCACAGGGGTCTCCTCCACCTGCTGGAAGAGGAGCAGATAGGGGAGTTTCCCCATCATCACCACTGTGTGGCCAGTGCACCTACCAGGGCAGTCTGGGCAGACTAGTAGGAGCAGAACAAACACATTTACTGATTCATTCAGCAAATATTTATTGAATTTCTAGCCCTGGAGATACAGCAGTGAACAAAACAAGCATTAGCCCCACCCTCTAGCTTAAAATCAAGTGGCAAAGACAGATCTCAAATAATGATACGACCAGGTAAACCATACATCATCGGCTATGATAAGCACTTGGACAGAAAAGCCAGGGCCACGGGGAGAGCAAATCAAAAGGCTGGAAGTTTTGAGAAAGACACATTGAGGAGCTAAGCTTTGAAGAGGAGTTAGCTGCATGGAAAGGTAGGGAAGGGGGATGTATTCCAGACAGAGAGCTCTGCAAGGAAAGGCCATGAGGCTGCAGGCAGCAGGACCTGATTGAGGATAAGAAGCAGGACCAGCCTGGGTGGCTGGAACAGGGTGCAGGGGAAAGTGGTCTGAGATGTGGCCACAGAAGGGAGCAGGGGCAGGACAGGCAAAGCATCTCTAGCCACATTGATGGTTTGGGTCTTTATCCATCCACCTGTCACAAAAGGGGTAGGCTGGAGCTTCCAGCTGCGGGACCAAACCGCAAGGCACTGATCGGCTAGAGCAAAAGAATCCAGGCACGGTGGGACTACAGAGGTGGGAAGTTCATTCCACCACAGAGGAGAGCTTCCCTTAGATGGATTCCAAAAACAGTCCCTGAATGTCTGCCACAGGAGGCTAAATTCCTCATCTGTGAGTAGTCCGCTATGTACTGCTATGCAGCACTTTGCCAGATATCACAAATAGCAACCAGGCAATTAGATTCCTGAACCTCCTGCAGCTGAGACAGATGTTTAAGTAACAGTATCAATAGTGTTTTTCAATTTCTCCAAAGTGGATAGACTACTTATGTTTAAAAGACTTTTCCTCAGCAGGGGAAAAATGATTAAGAATGACAAGGAGATGAAATGAAGTCCAATTATTTACTGTTTAAAATGGCAAGGAGCGAGGAGAGTCAGTGACAACCTGGAGATACAGCTGGGGACTGTTGACTAGCACAAAAGGGAGTTTAATCACAGATTTCTGCTTGAAGTTGTCTGCGACTGATGGGGCTTTGTTAGGCGAGGGTTTTAATTAGTTTCGATTTGAATTTACACTTTTACAGCTTTTCTCAGCAGTAAGCCCTGTCAAATGTGTGTGGTGAATGATAATCATTCTTTGCAACCATCTATTAACGGTGTCTTCCAAACACTCCAGAGAGATAAACATTATTTTGCAGAGAGAAGTTTGCAGAAGCTTATGCCTGTTCGTCCTCAGGGAAGTGCTATTGGGATCTCTTTTCCTGGTTCTGTGTCTAGGTCGTGTTATTTCATCAGTCTAGATCAGCATAGCCTGAGAGGAATATAATGCAAACTACAAATGTAAGACACAGATGGAATTTTAAATGTTCTAGTAGACACATTTTTTTAAAAAGTAAAAAGAAATAAGTGAAATTGACTTTAATACTATGCATTATTGAACCTATATATCCATAGTAGTATCATTTCAACATGTAATCAACACAAAAAGTGTTAAGGAGATATTTTATATTCTTTGGGAAAAGGTGTGGGTGCGGCTCTGTACTGTCTTCAAAATTCAGTACGTATTTTACATTTACAGCACAACTCAGTTGGACTGGCCACATTTCAAGGCTCATTAGCCACATGTGGCTACCATATTGGATGGCATGGGTCTAGACAGTGAGGGTTTCTTCTGCCTGATTATGGATTTCACATTTTGTATCTTGCATCCACAATGACTCTGAAATCCCCTTCTGCCTGGAAAAGATGACCCAAGAGTTCCTGAATCTGCCACTGCCGACACTCAAAGGCCAGTGTCGAATTAACCATCCTCTCCCTTTTGAAACTTCCCCATTTCTGATTATCATCCTTCTTTTTGGCCTCTTTACTCAATAATTTAGTCCCAGTTATTGTTTCTTTGAGGTATCTCTCATATTCATCCTCCACCTTACACTGCCAATACCTTGACCAGGCTGTTGTCTCACACATGGACCGTTGAAATAGTGTCCTGTTATTCAAACTCAGGCATGCTTCCTCCTGGAAATGTAGTGCAAGGGACTGAGTACATGAGAGTTCCTAGCCTGGTTCATTCAGTTATTCATTCAGTAAATATTTATTGTGTGTCCACTATGTGCCAAGACTGTGCTTGCCCCTGAGAATAATTCATACTTTATTAAACTGGCATGATAAATCTTCCAAAATGGTTAGTTTTACTCTGTGATAAATAATTTAAAATTTTATTTTAACAGGCACAAAATGTTTCATGGAGTAGAATATAAAATCTGCATGAAGTTTTAAGATAAAACAAGAGATTTCACATAAATGTCTAGACTTCACATGAATAAACTTGACATAGCCGTAGGCTATGCTCTCGGTTTCCCCAGATGATACATGTTCCCCGTTCCTCTGTTGCAAGAAATAACTTTGATGGAAAGGTCTGAGAAAGAACAATAATTTCTCCTCCTCCTCTGTATTCTCTCTCTTCAACCCAAACAACACAGAACTGTCAGATGGCCTTGCCACATCCCGCCTTCATAGTCACTCTGTGTTTAACTAAGGGGCTGTTGCTCTGCAAGAGTGCCTACTTTTAAGGAAACCAAATTAGCACTCCAGAAACTACATTTCACAATTAAATTCTAGACTAGGTAGTACCAACTAATAATGCCCATATACAGTAGATTCTCTGAAAGTGCTTGTGCACACTGATGGTGTGGATAACAGATTCTAGAGGTGATCAGAAAAGGAAGGTGAGTTTATGGAATGAATAAATCTGAGAAGACCCCCATCCAGTAAGTGGAGCTTCAATAAAATGTGAAAATGGGGTAACCACGGCAGGGAGTAGAAAGGGTGGCTGGGGCTGAAAAGAATCAACAATGTGTGACTCCAGCCTGGTCACCATCGTAACCTCCAGGACCTTGCTCAGTTGTTCTCATGCCTGGGAATTCTTCCCCAACCTCCACAGAGAGTTGAAGGCAAAAGTCAGATCCGCCTCCTGGGGGAACTCCTCCCTGATGCTTGCAGTTAACTTCAGTAAGAATTAACTTCCTCCCAATCTTAGTATTTTGAAATGTAAGTAACAGACATGCAACACCTGTTGGAAAACTGGAGAGTAACTTCTGACTTCAGTGCTATGATCTCTGGGCAGATTAGCTTAATTACTCTAAAATCAGCTTCTCTTTGCCTTGTGATACAGCAATCTGCCCGAGGTAATGCATCTGCTTGGGAAATGTTGGGCTCTTCCTTCTTCAAAGTACTGCAGTACTCAGGCCTGCCACTAACATGAGCAGGCCAAAATCCAGAGTACAGCCAGCACATTATGTCTAAATATTTAAAAGTTATAAATCAAACTAAAAAAAAAAAATTAATGAAAATATCTATCCTCTTGCCTTGAAAAATATACTTCAATACTGACCTGAAGGTGAGGTTTGAACCCTTGGACTCCTTGAAGATCTTTGTGGGAACTTGGCCTTGCAGGACGATGCAGCCCTTATGTCTCAACCTGGCCCACTTTCCTTCCCACCCTCCCTCACTCTGCCCCCTACCCAGAGGGGCCTCACAAATGTGACACCCCATTTTCTGCATCCAAGCTATTTTCACATTCCGTCCCCATAAGCAGCTGCCCCTTGGTCACCCTCAGGCATCACGAACAGCATAGTCTACCCTAGGGAAGACTGACCCAAAGGAAGAGACTCACAGAGGCCCTAGATGAGGCTGTAGGGAATTTCTGGGTCTCAATACAATAGCATGATGAGGGTGCAGGGGTCACCTATGGAAATGTGTTCTTGGCCCCACAGACTTCTCATCCTGTGGGTGTGGGCCTGTGATAGGACAGCCAGGTTCATTTGCCCACTGGGCGGTAACAGACAGATACAGTGAAACAGCAGGCATTATAGCAGGGAAAGAATTTAGTAATTACTGGGCATCCGGATGAGGAGACGGGAGGAAGCCCTCAAATCCAACTCCCCAAAGAGTTACGGGCTGGGGTTTTTAAGGGAATTTTGGTAGGCAGGGTCTAGGGAACTGGGAAACTGATTGGCTAGGTCAGGGGGGAATGTAAAAACTGTATTCTTGCTCTGAGTCAGTTGCTCAGCAGGGGTCACAGGTGTCAGTACACCTGTCGGAATTCAAGGTCTGGAAAGTATCTTAGAAAATGTCTTAGGTTTAACATTGAAGATGTTATCTATAGAAGCAATTAAGCAAAGTTATAGGACTTTGTGGCAGTAAACACATTTAAAAGAGTGGGCTATATGGCAACAGCTGGTTAATGTTTAGCTGTGTGTGTGTGCGTGTGTGTGTGTGTGTGTGTGTGTGTTAAGACTTATACCTTTGTTAAAATCTGAGCAACTTGGTTTTAATTAATTTTATAAGGATGACTCTAGGCCTGGCCATGGGAGAGCCTCAGTGGGGCCCCTATATCACAGAACCCAGGACAGGACTCCTCTTGCCTGAGTATAAGGGTCGGGCTGGCAGCATTAATACGCTTTCTCCTTAGACAATTTATTATACAGTCTTATTCCGTGTCCTGAGTTACAGCATGTTTCTCTATTCAATTGTAATTTCCCCCAGGGCAGGCCTGGTTCTTCTTTTGCATTCCTCTTAGCACCTGTGGTGGGATAGATTGAGAGACTGGTGCATTGATTGACATACCCATTGTTTTCTCAAGCAATCTTCGATGTGGCCTGGAATTATGGCAATTTTCCAGTTGGTTTTGGAAAGATGAGCCTTCCCTGACTCCCTAATTCATCCACTCTCACTCCATCTTCCCCAGTTCCTTATCTGGTCCCTGCCCATGGCTTCCTTCCTTCTAACTTTTCCCCAGATATTATGGTTTAGGAAGAAGTGTTTCTTTTGTGTATGCTAATCCATTAACTAACAGGATAATAATTAAGTAACAATCACATCAATACAATAATACTTGGGTGCATTGTTCTTTTTAATTTTCCTAAGTACTTTCACATCAGTTATTTCTACATATCCTCATAACAGCCCTGGGAGGTGGGTAATACATCTGTTAACCCTGTCTAGAAGTATGAAAGGATAAAATATTTACTCACACTCAAAGGATTGGTGAATAGAAGAGCTAGAATCGAAGCTCTGGTCTTCTGTCCCCTAGAGTTAAGTGTTTTTCCCCTAAATCAAGCAATGGCTCTAGACACCACGTCAGCTTCCTGAGCCAGCTAGTAATATTCTCATATGGTGAGCAATTCAATGTTTCCAAGGTTCCAAGTTAGAAAGACTATAAAATTTGACTGTAACTGGCCTAATGGGCCAGTGATTGTATGAATATTAAGAATCCAGATGAATAGCTATTTCTGAGAATACCAATGAGGATAGTTGCTCAAGGAAGAGATGATGGGCATGTGGGGGTGGAGGATGTTGTTTTCATGCATGTGCTCTGTGTGTGTTCAGCCTTTTGAAGGTCCAGCATTGTCCCAGGATGGAGTGACTGAGTACTACATTTCTCTTCCTTAGCACATTTGAAAGAGACGTTTAACATTCCACTCATTTGGAATTGTGCATTATATTCTTATAAATATTTATACCAACTTAATTAGAAAGTTTTAATTGCATTTAGCTTTCTAATTTCAGTAAGAATTAACTTCATTCCAATCTTAATATCCTGAACTGTAAGTAATAGATATGTGACAACCTTTTGCAAGATGGAAGAGCAACTGATTCCTCCAGTGGGCAGAGCGGTTTAATTATTTTAAACTGTGGACAGTGATCTGTGGGCAGAGCAGTTTAATTATTTTGAAATCTGCTTTCTTCAACCTTCCCTGCATCTTGCAATGCAGCGACCTGCCCAAGGTGACACAGTTGCTTAGTAACTATTGTGGTTGCTTCACCCACAGTCTTTCTCCCCTCCACATAACCTGAAAGACCACCATGGGACCAATCTTCCAGAAGGTTGCTGCAGTTGGGTTGTCCTCCTGAACACTAATCTCTCAGAGGATAGATGGAAATGACTCACTGCAGAGTGAGACAAAAAGGCATCAGGTCTGGCAGCACAGTTCAGACTTTCCCCAAGGTACAAATGAATCCCATTTGAACACAGAGGGTGAAGTGGAGGAACCTTCCAGAGAAAGAATAAATATGAAGCAAATGAAATCAATAATGCATAAAATCACAAGGTATTTTTGGCATCAAATTGTCCACAGTGCCTGCAGGTAACACTGGGCACCACTGGCATAGGGGCACAGTGAGAGAGGAGATAGGAAAGGTAGGCTGGGCAAGGTAGGGCCAGCAATGGAGAGTGGGGAGGACACCACAGGTGAGAGCACTGGCCCAAGTACAAAATTTAACATTTGAGCTTTAACCAGTAGAAAGTAACCAGGTTTGGGGAAGAGAGATCTGGCAAGAATGGGGAAGATTGGAAGGGAGAGAATAGACACAGAGGGACATGCTAAGGAGTCATAATAGCACCTTCAAATATGACAATGCTACAGCAGTGGCCATGTATTGAGACACAAAGGGATGTACATGACAGAGGGAGAAAAAAGCTGTCACATAGAAGAGGTGTGGGACTTACTTTGGGTTGCTCCAGAGAGCAAAATGAGGACAACTGAATGAAAGTGACATGAATGCCTGTCATGTGGCTTCCATGTGCAGAAAAGTGCAGGAATAATTACTCCTGGGCAGTAATGGCACAGGCTGCCTGGTGAGGTGGTGAGCTCCCCTACACTGGTGGGGCCTCAAGCACAGAGTGAATTTTGATGTTTTGATGTGTTTGTCAGAGAGCTAGTGCATGTGTGTTTACTTTACATGAACCTGAGAATTATTTTGTCGCATTTTTTCTTGAAAATACTGAGAACCTTCAAGAATAAATAGAAAGTGGGCAAGGGAAGGAGAACTAAAGGGAAAAAAAGCTTACTTTACCCAGAACCTACGAAAGTTGAGCCATGTTGCTAAGCATCTTGCACACAACATGATTTTCAGAAAAGGAACAAATGAAATCAAAAATATTCATGGTTTGGAAACTGCTTAGAGTTATTATTTGCTTTTCTGACGTCCAAGGAAGATCCTTAGTTCCCTTGAATACACTCCTGCTAGGCCACAGTTTCATCTCTGTGCCACCCACATGATGTTGGAAGTGGCACAGATGGTGTGACTTGGGGATTTGGGGAAGAACTTGGGGATGCAAACCAAGATGGCTTTGGACATCCTGGCTAGAAGAGTAACTTAACAGAAAGTAGTAATAATGAAAGGAAGACACAGGACTAACAGAATTAAACTCTTATTATTTGAAATAATTTTAAGTTTTTATCAAGCTCTTATTATGAGCCAGCTATAATAGTAGGAACTTTAAATAACTGATCTCTTTGATCTTCACAACCTCCTTTGAGGAGGGTTACAACCTAGTCTCTGCAGATACCAAAACTGAGATTCAGAGAGTTTGGAAAATCACTCTAGGTCATGCAATTTGAAAATTCATGGAAATCTATGACTCCAAGCTCAAATGAGACAATAGCCAAGAACTCAAATAAAATCTGGACAAGGACACTGAATTTAGCATTGGGCTCAAGTTGTAAAGCATTATATTCAAGATCGTCACACTCGACAGCTCTTTCAGACAGCTCTGTGCTATTTTAGTCCTTCTCTCCATGGTGGCAGTAGAAGGGTGATCTAAGGGAGCTTCCCTCACCCCTGACCTGAAACATTGTACTGCTCCAACAATAGTAGTCACACCAGTAGAGAAGTGGTTTGTTTGATATCAGGAGTCCCAGGTTAAAATGCAGATTCTCCAGAAGGGGTAACCAATAAGTGTAAATGAGCCTTCCAACTTGACTTAGCTGGCCTGAGTTTGCTTATGGGGAGAGAAAGATGAGCACAGAGCTGGGACTGGGTCAAACAGGGAGAGGGAGGAGAAAGGGAAGAGAAGATCATGAATTTCTTATGTTCCTGGAAGCCTTCCCTGACACCTCATGTCTGGGCAGGGGCCCAGCTCCATGCTGCCAGCGATTCCTCTGAATTCTTAGTAGACTTGAGCTCCAAGAGAGAAGGGACTAGGTCAGTTCATCACTGAGGCCAGCACCTCAGGCCTGACCAATAGTTAACACTCAGACAATATTTGCTAAACGGACGCACAAATGAATGAATGCAGACACTGCGCTGTCACCTGCAGGGCTCTGACTCAAGGAAGCCTGCTAAGCATCCCTTGCCAGGATGTTATATATCTATGTTGTTCCCATGTCAATTATCATTAGATAATGTGGGTTTTACCAACAACCTCTCTTTCCCTCCAACCCCTTCTGGAAGAGTGCCACCTTATAGGAACAAAAATTCATAGCAGATTCATCTAAACTCTTCATGAAGATGTCCTAGCCACTGGAGTAGGTTGTAGTGGAAAAAGCACAGTCTCTGGTGTCAAAATTTGAATCCTGTTGACACTGCTGTCCAAAGTATTCCCTCTCTGAGCCTCAGTTCTCATAAATAGAATTAAAATAATAATAATATATGTGGTGAGAATTATATAAAATTACTTGTATAAAGCATCTAGAAACTAGTAGGCACCTGGTGAATCCTAGTTTACTTCTCCTTTCCTACTGAATAAAAGAGTAATTTAACAAAAGAGTTATCTTGCCATGATTTAGAGTTCTCAGTCTCTACCAGAGCTGGGAAGGCCCAGAGGTTAGAACCCAGTCCCATCACTTTGGAGATGAGGAAGAGATCCAGAGACAAGCAGTGTGTTGTCCATGGTTGCACCAGTGACTGCCCAGGCCAGAAAACCAGCCCCAGACTCTTACCACCACACCAGCACTACCCATTTAGTCTTTTCATGCTGCGTTTGGAATTGCCACTTGGAGAAGCTGCACTCTTGTCTTTCACAGCTGGCCCTTTCCATGTTTCCAGGCGCAGGTGTCTTGTATTACTGCCAGCCAGTGGAGTCATCCCAGACTGAATTCCTCAATCTCACCTCCAGATTGATTTCAAGAGGCAAACCAGACATGCAGCTCCAAGAAGCTGGCTCTATGGGCTGTGCTTTCACTCTGTCAGCCCTTCAGCTGACAAAGAGGTTTAAAAGCTTCTGGGTGTGTAAGGCTGCCTGGGATAGGTAGGGGGGATTTGAGAGGGGACACTGTCAGGAAAAACAGCAGGTGATGGATTCTCGTGGGATATGCTGAGTAAAGAACACCAGCTGCCACTGGTTTCAGAAGCATCCGTCATGTGACAAAGCCTTTTTCCAGACACTGCCTAGCAGGAAAGTGTGGGTGTTTCTTGGAATCCTCACCCATCTGGTCCAATTCCTTCTTTTCAGGTATGAGAAACTGAGGTCTAACAAAAGGAAGAGACCTGCTCAAGGTCACATAGAAAATCAGGAAGGACAGAATAGCAAAGGCAGATCCAAGCACAAACCCTCATCTGCCACTCACTTGCTGTGTTAAAAATCTCCCACCATGGTTGTAAATTTGTCAGTTTCTCCTAGTAATTCTGTTGGGTTTTCTTTATACATAGTGAAGCTATGTTATATAGATTCAAACAAATTATATAGCTTTATGGTGATTTTGTAGAGACTCTCTTGATTCCTAATGTTGGATATTAGGATATTATATATTCCTAATTTTTGCTTTAATATCTATTCTTCTGATGTTAACATAGTACTTCTAGCTTAGAATATCTTCTTCTGCCCTTTTACTTTCAATCTTTCTGTGTCTTTATGTTTTATATGTGTTCTCGAATAGCATTTAGCTGAACTTATTGTTGTTATTGTTGTTGGTTAAGTATAAATGATCTTACCGTCCATTTCTTTTAACCAGTGAATTTAGTTTCTTTACATTTATTGTGAATATTGACATATTTTGATTTATTTCTACCTTCTTATTTTCCTAAAATAGTTATTATATATTTTTTATGTTTGTAAATGAATGTAACACATATGTAAGTAATGGAGTATAATAATAATTTGAAACATGTGTTCCTAACACCCACCTTGTTAACTAGAGCATTATTAAGCCGTAAAAACCCTCTCTGCTTCCTTCCTACAGGTGATTTGCATGTACTCCTAAGCAATAAATTGTTTAGTTTTGCTTGATTTTGACCTTTATGGAAATGGTTGGCACTGCATAAAGTTTTCCATGATTTGCTTAAGTTTTTTGCACAACATTTTGTTTCTAAGATTCATCCATGTTATTTTAGGTAGCTGTGCTTCATTTGTTTTAACTTTTGTATATTATCCCATGTGTAAATATGCCATAATTTATTCACCCACTCGTTTGCTTGTCATCACTTAGGTGGTTTCCAACTTAAGGCTACTATAAACACTCTTGTATATGATTCCTGAGACCTAAGTACAAGAGTTTCTCTAGGACATATATCTTAAAGTAAAATTAATTGAGGTTTATACATGTTCAACTTTTTTCCAAAGCAGATGTACCAATTTACACACCCACCAGCAGTAAATAAGAGTTCCCGTTGCTCTATGTCCTTGCCAACACTTGGTATTTTCAGACTTCTTTATTTTTTCCCTAGCTAGCAAATGTAAAATGCTATCCTGTTGTGGTCCTAATTTGTATTTCCCTGAGGAAAAGTTCTTTCAAGCAAGAGGGAATGATCAGCTGTGTAGAAAGCTGCTTCCCAGCTGTAATGATTTACAGGATCATCCTTCTGAAGGGTGCCTACATTCTAACATGGAACAATTCCTTGACTCAAAGGAATGGATCTGAAATAGTGGATGATCATCCCTGTCACATTCCAGTGAGGAAGGAAGGCTGAAAATGGGAGTAGGTTCCCAGCATCCCCACATCTATAGTGAACAGCTACCCTGGTTTGCCTGGAACTGAGGGGTTTCTCTGGATGTGGGGCTTTTAATTTTGAAACAGGGAAAACTCCCAGGCAAACCAAGATGAACTGGTCACCTACCAACCCCAAACATGTAGATAATCCCTGGCCCTGTTAGTACTAAAATGCTCTATTTCATGCAAGGAGCCAATCCTCACACACCCCAAACAGGACTGGCCTCTCCTGGGCAGATGGCAGCCTATGGACTACAGTCTGAAGCCACTTCTCACCTTAAAAAAAAAAAAAAACCTGCCCTCAGGAGCCATTCCTTAATGACTAAGGTTAAGTGAAAGAATTGTATTAAATATTTCTCACTTGAAAAGAAAAATCTGGGTCACATTACTTTTTATGACAGTGCATTCCTCAGTAGCTGTTTTTACAAAAGTTCCCATTTCTCCAGGCTGGGGAAATGTAACATCTTAACAAGACATCTCAAAACTGACACAGGCTCTAAGGCCAGTCTGCCTGGAAGAATCAGTCACACGCTGTAGAGCCACATTCTGCGGACAGGAAGTCTGAGCTCTGCCTCCCTCACAAGGCCTGGGCAGTCCCAGGAGCTCCTGACAGATGCCTGTGTCTAAAAGCAGGTTTAACAGGGCTCTTGCTAGAGGCTGGAGTTTCGAGGAACTAAGATGACAGGAACCCCCACTGTCAGTTTATCTCCCTTGCAATAAGTGACAACAGCGCCAGCCGACACTTGTGCTGATGGTTTCTCATTCCGCAAACAAGCTGAGCGCACCTCGGGAGAGGGCAGGCACTCAGCAGGAGCACACGGGTTCGCCAGTTGTGAAAATATTTTGATACTTCCTGTCCATTTGGTAAATAGTATTATGTGATAAGTGGCTTTAAAAGACTAATTAGTAATATAAATTCTAGTATGTTTGGTTTATCTCAGACACGGTACATACCATATAATTCCAAAACATGGTTTTGGTTTGGGCAGAGCACAGGACTGGGGGCGGAGAAGGACCACTGCAGATTTACTTCAGGGGTTGACAAGTTGCCTTCAGGTTCAAAGCCTTTGGGTAGCTGAGCCCAGGAGGACATACTCAGTGAACATCTGAAAGAAATGCCTCACCCTGCCCCTCAGAAACAGTCCTGGTGAGTTTGGGGAGCCTGGCTTTATTTGGCCATGTGTCCTTTGGTGAGAAGTGGCCATTTCTGTGTGAGGCTATGGAGAAAGAATCTGCCCAGCGGCCCATCACATGGCCAGAAAAATGAGTGAGTGTCCAAGCAATGGAAGAATTCTCTTCTCTGTGGCTGATCTCCAGGCAGAGAAGCCACGTGTCAGCTCCACCCTCACTCCTCCCAGACCAACCCCATGGGCGCCCACCTGACTCCAGGCGGGAAAAGCCCCACAGCACACCCTCACCGGTGAGCAGACACCATCTGCTCATCCTTTATTCCCTCTGGTTTTCTTTCCCTCTTTGGCCTTGGTCCCACTTAGTAACAGGGCTGACACCAGTTGCTGCCTTACCTTACCAGCCAATGCCAACCTCGTGTATGGTCCCCATATCACACACACTCACTACCTCGGAGGGGAAATCAGACCAAAGATACTAGCTCCAGCCCTGGTGACCAGAATCAGCCAGTCACCACCTGCTACCCCTCCCTTCTCCTCCTCTTGGAAATAAGTTACGCTCTGAGAATTCCACTGGAAGCGTCCCCACACTGAAGATACGGGAGCTGTCTTCAAATCAGGTGCTGATCTATAGCAGTGACACTGCTGAGCTTGGGAACCCCTGAGGCCCCAGTCAGTGTGATCTGCAGGTGGGACAGGACGATGATTGTGAGTAGAAGGAAATGAAATCAGCTGTGCTGTGGCTCATCAGAAAGGTGACTACAGGGGACTCCAAACACCCAGGCTACATACCTGTGAGTAGTGAGGTTTTTCTCTTAATGTAGTAAGGGTTCTTCACTTAAAGATCTGCCTTTTATGCTAAGATTATCCCTGTACTTTCTTTCTGGTGTTGAAATATTCTAACGAATGTAGTGATGATGACGACAGTCAATTGCTTACTTTAGTTTAGTTTAGCTTAGCTTGTGATTTTAATGTCCTTACTTGGCATGCTGAGAGACTGAAAAAATAAAAGCCTACATCAATCCTCAAGTTTTGTTTAAAAATTTTCCATATAATGCAGAAATCTGGGAGGCACAGACCTTGAGAATTAGGGCAAAAAAGTGCTGAAGTTGGCCTCACCCTACTAAGCCATCTCCAGGACATCAGCTGCGTGGCAGGCCCTGTGTAAGGGCAGCTGGGCTATGTCCCTTTGGGGGCAGGCACATGCACCTTCCTGCCACGTAGATCCTCACCATACAATAGGGCGCACATGCCTTTCAGGCTATCAGAGCCTGATGCTGTAAAGCCCTGGAATCAGGACACGAGCTCTCCTGGGGCTGAATCTGCTTGTGTGACCTGCAGCCTACTGATGTAGCCAACACCAGTGCCCTGTTTGCTGAGCAGTCCTGTCTCTCCCTCCAAATGGTTTACAAATCACATGCTTGGGAGCTTGGTTACCATGCCCACGCCTCAGAGGCTATGCATAATGACAAATGGAGTTTCTGGGACTTAAAAGACTGGGGCCAGCCCCTCGACTGGAGAGAACTTAACAAGGTAAGTGCACTTTGGGGAGATCTCTTGGCAGCTAACCAGTCAGCCTTCCTGAGAAGCACCTTTGTGTGCGACAGACACCCATTCTCTTTCAAACTGCAATGGAGGTCACTAGTGAATCTGTCTCTAAAAAAAAATTTGGATGACTGTCTACACTAGACTCCATTAGGACTTAAACTATTTTAAGGTAAGGAATTTAGATTCCTTCTTAGAGCACTGTTGTCTTCATGTGAGTGGGGGCCACCTGCCTCAGAACCCCCAGGCACTGATTATGTGCCCAGCCCTAACTCACGTTCCCAGACCCTACCTCTGAATGGGGTAGAAGCCCGGGAATGGGGTTTTAAAAGCATGTCTGTGGTGATTTATTAAACATTCTGTTTGAGAACAAATTCCATGGAATGGAAGATAGAAAATGGGTTTACATATGATGAAAAAAATCTCGTTTTTCTCCTTCCAGATCCAGGAAGCTACTTTCTTCCTTATCTTTAAAAATTTTTTTATTACTGTCAAAATGGCACCAGAATGGTTTCTATCAGAGTATCATACTCAGATACATTCAGAAAGTCTGGAATGAACTGGGATTGTCTTAGTAAAGCAGTAGGGCTGCAGTAACTAAGTGCCATAGACTAGGTGGCTTAAACAACAAATATTGATTTCTCACAGTCCTAAAGTCTGGAGAGTCCAAGATCAAGGTGCTAGCTGATTCGATTCCTGGTGAGGGCCCTCTTTCTGGTTTGCGGAGAGAGGACACCTTCTTGCCATGTGCTCATGTGGCAGAAAGAACAAAGAAAAAACGAGCTCTCTTGTGTCTTTTCTAAAAAGGGCACTAATTCTACCATAAGGGATCCACCCTCATGACCTAATCACCTCTCAAAGGCCCCATCCCAAATATCATCACTTTGGGGATTGGGGTTTCTGCATTTGAATTTGGAGCAGGGATGGACACAAACATGCAGGCCATAGCCGGGGTCTTGCTGGAAAGTCATAGCAAAGAACAGAGGGGTCTTGAGGTTTGGCCCTTTCTAGTCCCCTTCCCGCTGCTGATTTTGTGTGACTGGATACAGGACAGAGCAAGGCGTTGCCAGCTCCCTCCATCTGCCTGCTGCTCCCAGGTGGAAACTGGTACCCGCAGGACTCTGCGTTACACAGAAAAATTCAGCAGAACACAAGCACCACCCATGTGGTCGGGTGAGCCATGAAGGGTCACAAGAATGGTGGTCACTGTGAGGTGGGATTGTGATTTGACAGAAATGAGGTCACTGAAGAGTCTCTTAATCCTTCAAGGCTTCACTTACTCCCCTAATCTGGGCTTCCCAGGGGCCTCTTGGGACACGATGTCCATGGTATAAAGGCAGAATAGTAGAGTGGAAAAGAAATAAACATCTGGGTTAAAACCCCAGCTCAAACCACATGCTAGTCCTGTGATATCCATCAAGGAACCTCTTTGAACCTCAAATTTAATTGAAAAAGAGAGGTAATGAAAGACAACCTTAACAGAACTTGCATAGACATTAAACAAGGTAACACATGATAAGTTTCTGTATCACAGTTTGTGCTAAATCAAGGTTGGCCCAATAAATGTGTTCGCTGTGACATTGTTCCCAATGCTTCCCATGCCCTCATGGCCCATGCCAACCTCAGCCTTTCTACCTTATGTTTTCCTTCTGTTTTCTCTCTCTCACCTGGGTCTCCAAAACATGCTAGCAAAGACAGGAAACCATGCTAATTGCGGTCATGTTAATTCATGCTACATGGAGATCTTTCAGCACTTCTCTTCTGAGGCTGTCAGCTGCCTGCCTGTGGCAGGTCTCAGATCTCCAGTCCTGCCCTGCATCCCTTGACTTGGCGGATGACTTTGTGTCAACCTCACTGAAAGGACAGAGACTGGACCCTTTCTTTCCTCCCCTCCCTTCTCTCTCCCCCGTGCCCTTGGTCTCTCCTCCTGCTCTGTCTGAGCCATCCCTCAGCTAATCCCTCTTCATGCCGCCATTGACTCCTGGTGTTTTGCCCGCAAATCCACTCTGTGCTACCCCCAGACTAAACACAGGGCTCCTGGCTGCTGCTCCACCACCACCCCCTTCTCAGCACAAACAAACATCTGCACTACGCTTGCTGCAGTTATTTTTTTCATGACATACTCCTTTAGTTCCTGCTATCTGGTTTTTGTCCCCACCCTGACACTGAGATTGCTCATGAGTAACCTGATAATTGCCAAATCCTGTGGTCTGTTCTCAGCTCCCTCTTCCAGTGTGGCAAGAGCTTGAGAGAAGGCAAAGGGAGGGGCAGGAGGGAACGTTGACAGGGCAGCCACTCTGCTCCAAGAACTGAAATTAAGTAAAAAGAATTAAGATTAAAGATTATATTGTAGAGATCTTTTAATGTCATACCAGAGCTTGTGCTTAATTTGGTTCATCAATTATCAGAGTTGGGTTTCGGAAAACTTAATTCATGGTTGATAATGTAGGGCACGGAGAAGAAAGATACCCAAAGTCTCTACTTTCAAGGAGCTTGCAGAGCATTTGAAAGACAGAGCTGATATGCATGAAATGAAGAACTGCACAAGGCATCGAATAATCACAAACTAAGTATTAATAGATATGAAGTGCTCTGGGAGTTTGGAGGAGTGGGAGGGATTATGAAGGCTAGACTGGTGCAAAGAAGCTCCCGGCAGTGCAAGATGAACCTTGAAGAAGGAGGGGATTTGGGTGGTGCCAGAGGAGGGAGAACGTCTCAGTAGCAGAAATGAGGCCAGTGCAGGGCTGGCGAGAGCTGGCCCAGCCTGTGCTGCTTTCCTCCGTAGTGCTGGCAACCCAGCCCCTCCCCTTTGCAGCTGGTGACTTTAGGTTCCCTTCTAGAACAGGGGTCAAATTTTTCTTTAAGAGGCCAGGTCATAAATATTTTAGGTTTTGCAGGTCCTACAGTCTCTGTCACAGTTACTCCGGCCATTAGAACACGAAAGCAGCCACAGACCATCCTTACATGTGGGAACATGGCTGTGTGCCAAGGAAAATATTTTAGGGACATTGAAATTTGAATTTCATCAATAATTTTTACATGCTGTGAAATAATGTTCTTCTTTTGGTTTTTATTTTCCCCCAAACATTTTAAAAAGTAAAAATCATTCTTAACTGTCAAACCATATAGAAACAGGGAACGGGCTGCTTCAGCCTGTGCAGCCCCTGCCATAGAGGACCCGAGCATGGAGCCTGTGGAGTTGCAGGACCGGGGTCCACATCTGACCTCCACCGCTCGCCAGATGCGCACCACACATTGTCTGTTCATCTCTCTGGGCCTCAGCTCCCTCGCCTGCTCCGTGGAGGTGAGGATGGAGCTGCAGCTGTCTTCTCTGGCTGCTGTGGGGATTAAATGAGCAGGAAGTCTTGAACCCATGAAATTTACTCAGACACATGGAGGAGCAGCAGAGTGCAGAAAATAAAAGTGTGACAGGAAGACACTTGAGGTTGTTGTCATGAGACTTAGGGTCTAGTTCGAGGTCTGCTGCATGACCTTTGGGGGCCAGTTCCTTAATTTCCTCTTATGTAAAGGAGGAATGACTTTACTCACTTTGAAGGGTAGGTGCGGGAACAAATGGCATAATATATGTGATTGCACTTGGAAAAGTTAATGAGGCTCTGTATCACCCAGCATCTAGATGGTGGTTTCTAATACCATTCTTCAATAAAAGGAACCAGGGCTGATTCTGGGGCTAAGGCAGTGAGTTTACAACATGATCTTGGAGCACCTTTTATTTTCAGAAGGTAAGAAAGTGCTCCAAACACACACATGCAAGTGCGTGCACACACGCACACACAAAATGTTGGGTATATGCCAAAGGAACACAGGAGACAATTGAAAGAATTTCAAATGGACAAAGTTTGAGCAATTAGAGTAAAATAAATAAATAGTATTATATTATAACTCAAAGTGTATGATAAATGTCCATGAGTCCAAAATATATAATAAATGTCTGTATGCAAAGTATTGAATAAATAAATAACTAAGAAAGAATAGGCAAATTTCCCATGCAGAATAATTCCAAAAAATCATCATAGCCTGTCTTCAAGGAGGGGAGCTCATCCCCACTCCTTAAGTGCAGACTATACACCGTGACTTCCTTCCAAAGATCACAGTGTAGAAAGGGGGAAACAAGAGTATCCTCACAGTGGAGAAACCTGACCACATTATCTCAGCCTGCAGATCAAGATCAATAGTAACAGTGATGATGACAGCATGTACCCTTGATATGATGTGATGAGAGTGTCGCTTATGATGGTTAATTTTGTGTGTCAACCAGGCTTGGCTACTGGTCAAACAGTAATCCAGATGTTTCTGTGAAGGTATTTTTTGTAAGTGTGATTAACATCTACTCTAAATAAAGCAGACTACCCTCCATAGTGTGGGTGATTCTTATCTAATCAGTGGAAAGCCTTAAGAGCAAATGCTGAGACTTTCCAGATAGGAAGGAATTCTGCTTCAAGACCACAACGTCAACTCTTACCTGCCTTTCCAGCCTGCCAGCCTGCCCTGCAGATTTTGGACTTGCCAACTCCCACAACTGTATAAGCCAACTCCTTCAAATAAATCAGTCTCTCTCTATAGATAGATACATACACACACACAAACATACATACACACAGACACAGACACAGACATCTCCTATTGGTTCTGTTTCTCTGACCCATACAGCCTTCTAGTCCCAGCCTTCCTCGTGTCTTGTCCAGATGGAAGTGCAGCCTCTCACCTAGGCCCAGGCTTGCATGTCTAACCACCCCCAAATAAAAGCTGGACGTGTCCCATCCTGCTTAACTCCTTCAGTGACTTTCCTTGGCATCTTGATTGAGGGCCCAGCTCCCGAGAGCATGGCCTACAGGACCCTAGAGGCTGTGGCCCCTGCCACATCTCATGGCCCTCACCCTGAACCTCTACACTCCAGCCACAGAGGCCTTCTCTTGGCTTCTCGAATGAGCCTAGCTCGTTGGGACCTCAGGGCCTTTGTGCCTGCTCTTATCTCTGCATGAGACACCCACCCCTGCACCCAACGTTATCAGAGTCCCTTGAGGGTGAACCCCTGGTATTCTCTACCACTCTCCCCAATCAGTGCCTTTATGCATTTAGCACATTTATGATTTTATATTTATTTACTGATATATCTGTTTATTCTCTATCTTCCCCACTATACTTTAAGTTTCTCAAAGGCAGGGACCATGTCCTTTTCATTCACCACTACATCCTCAGCACCTAGGACGAAATAGGGGATTCGTGAACAATTGCGTGGCTGAATGAATGGGCCTGGCAGCCGCTGTGCAGCCTCCTCTCTCCAGGTTCCTCACCCGTAACCGAAGGTGCTGCCTCAACACAGGGCTGGCCCCAAACCTGAACAGGTGACTTTGCTAACAATATATGTGCAACTTTTCTAAATTCTAAATATGCACGATTCAGAATCGAAGCACAGTCAAGTTGAGGAAGCCTGGTTTAATAGGCAAATGCGATAAAATGGGAATTCCATTGAAAAGTACCCAAAACAATTGTCCACAGCAAGACCTACAAAAAGTCCCTATCTTTGCTGACCTCCTCCTCTCCTATCCCACATTGCTCCCCTCAAACCCTCCCCCACCAAAGCCTCCTCTTCCACATCCAATCTGCATGGACATTCCGTCTCTATTGCATAGATCAGCTTAGCTTTTCTTCCAGCAATAAAGATCCCTTTTTTGTAAGAGGAGGAGATTGCACTGAAAAATGGTCCAGAAATGATTAAATTTTCTTTGGGTGACTTGGGGAGATAGGAAAATCTGTCTACGCTCCCACATTAAAAATGTTTGTCGTCTCACATGCAACACATGACAGACTTCAAATTGATTAATGTAGACCCCTTGATAATTTCTTGTGAAATGCATAAATCGTGTTGCTCAATTTGTTAATGGAAACTATAGATTGACAGTCTATGTGGCTCATGGCATAATGGTCCATTGTCTATGCTGAGAAATTTTGGCTGAGGAACAGAAAGTAGGGTGTTTGTCTTTCCCACATATTTCAGTCAACTGGGAGTCTCTGGGCTCAACGTTTAAGACAGGAACAGGCTGTGGAAATATAAGAATGAATCCAGACATAAAATGGAATCCAAGACTTGGCCACATTCCAAGTCACCCATCTAGATGCATTTCAATTCTTAGTCTGATTTTTTAAGCTATGTTATTTTTCAACATATTATTTATCTACCATTATTAAATGTTGCAAACAATTTTTCTGCTTGACATATTTGTTCATTCTTGAAAAACTGTAGTTTCCCTGCTTTGAGTGACATTTCTTCATTCTTCTTCTCAGCTCATCTGAACAGAAAGAGAAAGAAACGTGAAAGGTTGAAATGAGAAAAGGACAAATCTCTTTTCTATTCCCATTTCAACCCCGAGTGACTTGAACAAACAACTACCTTCCCTATGCCTTAATTTTTCAATTTAAAATGGGGTTAGTGGTATCTGTCTCTTTCTAAATTCCCAGAGGTAATGAGATGAAGTCAAATCTGCTTTCCAGAAATGCCTTTGCAATGAAACTACTGCACGTCGAAAATGTGAAATTTCTACGTCTCCTACAAGCCAATGGCTATTTAGCCTGTATCACACTTAATAATAGCTTTCATGAGAAGAAGAAGTTTCTGGTCCTTTGTTAATAGTGGCTGTGCTAAGATTTGTCTTGTGGACAAATCTTTTCAGGGGATAGCAAGGAGGAGAGGCACCTTAGCATGAGGGCTATGAGTCTGGGCGCTTAGTCTAGACGTGGGAACATGGATGGTTATTAGTCACAGGCTACTGTGACTAGAACTGTTTTGATTATTTTAAGTGTTTTTTAGACCTCGAGGAGTAGAGAAAGTATAAAATACCAACCAACACCCACGCTTATGGTGTAGCTTACCTGTATCAGGAAATGTTTACTCATATCAGTTGGCATCAATTGAAGCAGTTTCTAAACAATGCCCCCTCTCCCCAATAACCTTATTTTAAGTGCTAGACAGAATGATAAAGCACAAGCTTCGGTCCTGCAGCATGTATCCGAGCCCTCCCCAGCTCAGCAGCCGAGACAGAAGCTCATGCCAGATCCCAGCACGGAGATGCCACTGCAGTGGCAATCCGCTAACCCGACCTCGAGCAGAGCACAACACAACAGGGTAAAGACCCGGCTAGAGGGTGGGCGAGTTATACCAGCAAAACATGTATCAGTGCCCACGGATACTCGGAGCAAACATGTCACAGATAAAATGCAGTCTGGTCCTCAATGGGCTTGTAATATTCCAATGAGGTTTGCAAAGCTCGTGCTACACCGGTGAAAACAAAAACACAAACCACTCATGCTACACAAGGCACCTACTGGAAAACAGCACCACGACATGGTAAAGGATTTGGAGGTTGAGAGGTGGGCAGTGTGTGGTGTACAATAAATTCAAGCGCATAAAATGCGTGTGTCTTTTATTGCCAGGTTATCGAAAAGCCGGTAACCTAAATGGAATATTGATGAGCCCAGGTGTGGGCTGCAGTTTGACGCCACCTGGTGGCAGTTGTCAGCCTCTGATTATCTGGGCCTTCTCTCTGTTCTTCAGACAGGCCACGGCCAAACCTCCGTTGACTGCAGGCTCAGCCATAAACTCTGGGTAAAAATGCCCCCAGAGCTGGCCTCTCTTAAGATGGGGTGACCACTTCCTCTCTTCCCACCACTCACCCCACCTGGTCTCACCACGCCAGTAATATTGAACCTGCCCTGACCTCCGATTTCCAAAAGCAGAGAGCAAGTTCCCACCCTCAACCCCCCACCTCAGAGGCAGGCTCCATCTGCCCAGGCATCTCCCTCCCCTTGCCCTCCTCCCAGCCTCTCACCCTGGGCTCCCCCCACCCCAGATATGGGCGTCTTCTCCCCTCATGACCACCCTGCATCCCCTCGCCTTCTCATGTTTTTGGACACACACGGACTCCCAAATTTAATGCCAGCCCAGACCTTTTCTCCCAGCTCCAGATCCAGACATCTAACTGCCTGCCCTCCAGGTCAGCAGGTCCAAAAGGTGATCCACCAACTTCCCTGACAAGCCCACTCCTCCTCCCTGGGTCCCCATACCAGCGACAGTCAGCCCACTCTCCCCCATCCTCCCAGGCCAGAAATCCAGGTAAGTTGTGCCATCAGCAGCCAAATACACCAGCTCTTCCTCCCAGCCACAGTCCCTCCTGCATCCCTCCCCTCTGGTTGTACACCCATTGTGCCATGGCCCCACCTCAGGCCATCGTCGCTTCCTGCCAGGGCCACTGCACAGCTCCCTGCGGGCTCACTGCCTCGAGCCTTGCCTGCCTGCATCCATGCTCCACCACTGCCAGAGCACGAGCATTTGATCATGTTAATCCCCTGATTTTAAACAGGAGAAATTGCAGACTCTCCAGCCTGTCACAAAAGGTCCTTAGTGATACGGCCTCTGTCTTCCACTCTAGCCAAATCTTCCGATACTTCTTCACACAGCCACGTCCTGTTCAGTTTGAATGTCATCCTAGTACTCTCCCCGTGCTGTGCTCCTCCCTCGGTGCCTCAGCATTTGCTATCTTCCCTTCCTCCAGTGCCTGACTCTGTTCGGGGCATGCCTATCTCCTCCTTGTACATCAGGGCCTAGCCCAGCAGCCCCTCCTCTGGGAAACATCTCTGACCAGCTCAGTTGAGCATCTCATTTCTGCATTCCCATTGCTCTTCACACACTTATGCACAAGCACAAAGCACTATACCAATTGTATTTAGGGTTATTTTTAATGTTTTATACATTAATTTATTTTATATTGTATCTATATTTATAAAGGCTCACTCCCACCCTTCCTCAATATCTCTCCTCCCCTTGAAGAGGTAACCACCATCAACCACTTCTGTGTTACATTCTTTGGTGTTTCTCTGTTCCTCTGCAGACTGTGAGCTACTGAAGAAGCCACCAACTACTGGAACTCTCCTCAGTGTCCCCAGCCCCTAGCACAGGGCCAGTATATAATAGGTGCTGGATAAATACTTACTGAATTTATCAATTAACAGTTGCAATTTTCACCTGCCTTTAAGAGAACTGCAAAGGGCTTTGGGATTTGACTCTAACCTCTAGATGTGAAAGTGAACCAAGAAATACTTGGGTGTTGCTTTCTTTTACTACAAAGAAACCATATTGATCTGCAGATTTTTCCAGGAAGTAAAAAGTTAAGTAAAAAGTCAAGCATCTAGCACCCTGCTGTAAGGAGAGTGAGCCTGAGGGACCTTTGAGGAAGGTCAGGAGGGATGAGGCTGCTCTGCACGTGTCAAATGAGACATGGCCCCAAAACTGTTGCTGCAAAGGGAGCTCTGGGGAAAGGCAAGTTCATGGTCACCTCATGCTTGCAGGACCATCCCAGGAGGTGGATTCAGTTTATTGCCTGTGGCCTAGGATGAAATAGCAAAAGCTACAGGACCACAGGTTTTCACTCAGTTTAAGGAGAAACTGTGTCAGTCGTAGCTACCAGTATCTGGAGTCTCAATGCCAATGATTCTCAGCACTGGCTGTACATTGGAATCACCTGGGGAGCTTCTAAAACTCTGATGCTCAGGCTATACTTCAGGCCAGTTAAATCAGGGTAGGATCCAAGCACTGGAATGTTCCAAGGCCCCCCCAGGTGATTCCAATGTGCAGCCAAGACAAAGCACTCTGTGCTTCAAACTTGAACTTACTACATGAATCATCAGGTAGTCTTGTTAAAATGCACATTCTGATTTGGTCCATCTGAGGTGGGACCTGAGAGTCTGCATCTCTAACAAGCTCCCAAGGGTCACTGATGTAGCTCAGCTTTAGAGATAGTGAGCAGCATGTCACAGGGAGTATTCAAGAAGGTACTGGGTGATCAAGTGGTATGAATAATGCAGAGAGAGTTAATGTACTGGAAGGAGGTTGGGATTACGTCAGTGCTCTTCAACATTTCTGCAACAGCTGAAATCTACCCACCCACCCCCAAACAAAGTCATCCACAGAAATCAAATATATAAACCCAGCAAAGCAGAGTTATTTCATTAGACTGAAGATGGAGAACCCAGATGGAGAACTCCAGAAGATGAAGAACCTAGCTATGCCCTCTTGGCCTCCCTCTTCCCTCACCCCAAGACACCTAGAGTCTCTACCAAGTACATTATGAAGACATTTAGATATTATTTAATAAACCTATTGATCTTGATTTCGAATACCGAGGATTATTTCAGAAATTGAAACTGTCGATGCTTTGAACAATGAGGTTACCCCAGCTAGTGAGACACAAGGAAACCTGGATTAGTGAGCATTAAGATATTAGGACATTAAGAACACAGGGTCTGCGGGATTTGGGGCTATGTGGTCTGTACTCAGCAAGCTTATCCTGCAAAACACGCCAAGCCACATTCGCTGCTTAGAGGAGTGAACTAGAGGAAACACGGCATGAAGTTGTTGCGAGAGCCTTCTTTCTGAACGTTCCGATAAGTCTATCAATGGATTCAGTGATCAAAATCACTGTGCTAGGTTCCCTCACATCAATACCAACCCTGCACAAATCTCAACATGTGGGGACCAGGCAGTCCCTTCTGTCGCTGCCTCCTGCTGCCATGCCTGGTTCTGTCTCTGGCTCACTCCTGGCGCATCCTTGACCCCAGATCTCTTCTCCCAAGACAGGTATTAATTCTGAGAGCTGATAAAATCCTGCCCGGCAGGAATCTAGGCAACATCAGAATGAGAGCCAAACAAGCGTGGCGCTGCGCAAAACAAGATTACACTGGTTCATTGACCAGCTCTCTGAAATAATCTCCACTTATCTACAGGATATGGTAAAAATTTCTCCCAAAAGGTATCAAGATGAAAGAAATGTATTTATTTTCATATTTTCTAATGACTGAATTTCATTCATTAGATCTGCATTCATTTAGAATTTTTGATAACTTAGACATGGTTTGGAGTAAGCATTTCCAATTTCCGTATAAAGGTAAAGGGTGTTTGTCTGAGCAATACTTAGAAGGATGTGTTCAACCTTTGATCCCATTCAAACCTGACTTTTTTTGAGGGCAGGAGTGGTTGTCAGGAGTGCCTGGAAGGAGTGAAAGACTGCAAACCTGGAGACCTAGAATGCCAGCTTGGCTAAACTTTTCTTACATAATTTCTTATTTAATTTTTTTATTGTGATAAAATACACACAACAGAATTTACCATTTTAACCATTTTAAAGCATACAATTCAGTGACATTAACTAAATTCACAGTGCTGTGCAACCATCACAACTACCCACTTCCAGAACTTTTTCTTCATCTCAGACTCTGTACCCACTAAACAGTAATTCCCATGCCCTCCCTCCAACCCCTGGTAGCCTCTAATCTATTTCTGTCTCTGACTTTATCTATTCTAGATATTTCATGTAAGTAGGATCCTACAATGTTTTTCCTTCTGTGTCTGGCTTATTCACTTAGCAGATTGTTTGCAAGGTCCATCCATGTTGTAGCGTGTGTCAGAATGTCGTGCATTTTAAGGGTGAATGATATTCCACTGCATGTACACACCGCATGTTGTTCGTTCAATCATCGGTTGGTGGGCATTTGGGATGTTTCCACCTTTTGGCTGTTGTGAATAATGTCGGTGTGCAGATTCAAAAAATGCCTGCTTGAGTCCCGGCTTTCCAATTATTTTGAGTCTGTATGTAGAAATAGAATTGTTCGATCATATTCCTATGTTATTCTTAATTATCCCTCTTAGACCATGGAAAAGCCAATGGATGTGCCACCTGACTATAACACTTTTTAGCTGAAATTAAGCCCAATTTTTTGTTGTTTTCAAAAAAATAACATAATCGTTTTTCCTTCTTTAAAAAGGGAAGCATACAAAAGACTGATAAATTATGTTTGCTGATTCATCTTAGCATTTTCATAATGGCCTGATCTGTGATTTCCCAAAAAGCACATTGTTTTAAAATGTAGATTTCATTTTGTATTCAGCTATGGTGAGGTCAACAGATCAGGACATGATCGCCATTGAAAAGATACTTTATTACTCACAGTTCCCAAGCTGAAGGGGCAGGGCCCATACCACTGCCATGCCACCCGGGAAAGCTTTTCTTGGGGTTTCTCAGGAAGGAACAGGTGAGACGGGGTGAGCAGGTTCAGTATTAACTAGTGTGAATAATTTCAGTCGGCTCCAGGGTGTAGGAGTTGCCCCTAGTTGTCTGATGCCTGGCTTGGGGTGATTAGGGCAGAAGAATAGTATCCTCCAGCATAAGAACCCTATAAAGCAGGCTGGTGTGGGGTATGGGCTTTGGATTAGTTAGTTTGCATACAAAAGGCACCCTAGCTGAGAGTCATCTGTTCTTCTAGGAATTAGCTGGGCTGAAAGGGGCAGTCCCTCCCTGATCAGAAAGGCTCCAGATACTAATGGGCAGATACAGACACCAGAAAATGTGATTAATACACACTTTAATAGAGTCATTAAATCACAAACAACAATGGGGTCCCAACAGGCTTCCGGACCTAGGGTCTGAAGCAGTGGTTCTCAATGCTAGTCATCTATTAGAATAACTTGGGGAATTTTCTAAAATATAGCTTCCTGCTCCCACACCCAGGCCAATTGAATGAATATCTTTGGGCACTGATCATTTTAAGCTGCCCTGGTGATTTTCATGTGCACTTGGGGTTGAGAAATGTTGCCCTAAGATAATGTTTCTCGGAGTCTGAATCAGGAACAGCAGTGTCAGCATCTCCTGGGAACTTGTTAGAAATACAGGTTCCCAGGCCAACCCCAGACCGGCTGAGTCAGAAACCCTGGGAGGGGCCAGGCCTCTGTGATTGTACAAGCCCACCAGGCGATTCTGAAGCCTGCTGAAGTACGAGGACCTCTGGTAAGGAGCATTGCTAGCAGTGTTCTCCCATCACATCCCTGACCCCAACAATCAGTGCTCAGCGCACTGAGGCAATGCCCTGGCAAAGTCAGCTAAGGCATATGGGTCACTAACCACATGTCAGCCTGCCTGAGGAGCGGCTATTCTTACAGGAGGGGGAAGTTGGTGCACCTTGGAGGTTCTCAGGTTCTCCCTGCCCCTGTTAGTCTCCAAACGCTTGGCTTACAAGCGCTGTCAGTGCAGCAACCAGGAGATCAGGTAGGAAACACAACATGCAGCCACTTCTGTGTTGGCTGGAGAACCCAGGGGCCCCCAGAGGGAGTGACAATTCAGGAGCCTTTGAAAGCAATGTGAGACCGGAGCAGCCTGTCTGCACAGAACAAATGCACCTGGCTCCCTGCTTGGCTGAATCTGCGGTTTGTTACTTAAGAGTTCTTCAAGCACCTTCAAATTGCAAATTTTAATATTCGGAGGGGGCTGAATAAGTGACCAAACTGTGGGGCGTTACAAAGAAGCGATTCAAAGCAAACAGTGTTTCCACAAAGGGGAAATTGAATGAAGAAGTGGGTTTTCCTTACTGGAAGAAAATCATTGCATAGGATAAGCACAGACTGTAAAGAGAGTAGAAGAAAAAAATCATTAGGTGGGTTTTCTACAGTGGTAAGGAGCTGGTTCTGGGGGTCACAGACCTGCATTATAATCCCAGCCCCTCCCTTTACCAGCTGCAATTTTGAGCAAATTAAATTCTAAACTCTGGTTTCATTATCTACAAATGATATTATGATGGAACCTACCCAATCATTTGCTTTGAGGATTAGATAAGATAATGCTAGTAAAATGTTTGCCTTGTGCTTTTTATAAACACTCAATAAAATTTAACTACTATTTCACTATTAATACTATCATTAATATTATTATTGGCACAATGACCTAGAGTAAGTTCCTCCGAATATTAGCTATTCTCATTATGATGATGATAATGATGATTGTTATGAATTCTGAGCCTTTCCATTATACTCATATCTAAGAAAAGAGCTATAACAAGCCAAGGATCCCCTAAGAAAAATACCCTTTCTCAAAATTCAAAAATTGTATTTGACTTTATTACTTATTGAAGTCTCTTAAACAGAGTAGTGTAAGTTTTGCTATATAACGAATCTCAAAATCTCAGTGGCTTAACACAGCAAAGATTTGTCTTTTGCTCATTGCTTTGGTCAAATGTGAGTCAGTTGGCATCTGTCCTCCAAGTGATGACTCAGGCCCAGACAGTTTCTATCTGAAGATATATTAAGTCCAGGATTAGAAATGGTTTACACTATGTGGCTAGTTCTAGGATTAGTCTTATCTCGGATCCTAGTTCTAGGATTAATCTTATCTCTCTCCTCCAAGCTAATTATTCTCATACCCACAAATCCATTTGTTATCTAGCATAAATTGGGGTTTATTAACTATCTTGGTAGTTTTCATTTGAATGTACTAGTTGGTCTACATCCCTGCACTAAAATTGAGCATAAGTGTTTTCTGACAGATGTGACTTGAGTGGTATCAAACCCTCCTTCATTCTAGTGAATATACTTCTATTAATGCAGTCTATATTTGCATTCTTTTGGAGAGAGGGGTGTAAGTGACACTGAACTTAACATCAACTAAAATTGCCATAGGTATACAACAAATTCAGTTCCCTTTCATCGGTGGTGCTTTTTTTTTTCTTTTTCTTTCAATTTGAACAGGAATCGCCATTATGGAAAAAGTCCACAAGAAAAACATAAATTGAAGAGATTTGATTTCTCTAGTTTATCCATTAATATCACCCATCCACCCTACGCAGGTGGCAAGTCTCCCTGACGTGTGCCTTACAGCCCGAGCTTATTAATGGCAAATGCTGAGAAAGGCAGCTGCCACACCTTGACCACCCCTGCAATAACAATAACAAAACAAATCTAACTTAAGAAATACCTTAGACTGATCCGTCCCGTTCACCTAATTGCAGGTACCACATCTGCGTGACTGTGCTGATCTACTTCCTCCCCCTGCTGGTCATCGGCTATGCGTACACCGTGGTGGGAATCACGCTGTGGGCCAGCGAGATCCCTGGAGACTCCTCGGACAGATACCACGAGCAAGTCTCTGCCAAGCGCAAAGTGAGCAAGGGGCAGGCGGCACCTACCCCACCTGACACACGCAGCAGGCTGGCAAGCAAGACTGGCAAGCTGGGGAGCCCCAGAGGCGGCAGCCACGAAACGTCCCTGTGTCTGGGGAACGGTGGAAAGATGGGAGGCACCTTTCCTCAGTGTCATTTTAACCCAGGGCTGCTGCACAGGCATGAGCCAGCTTGCTTGCGCCTTAAAAGTAACTGCAGCCCGGACGCGGTGGCTCACGCCTGTAATCCTAGCACTCTGGGAGGCCGAGGCAGGCGAATTGCTTGAGCTCAGAAGTTCGAGACCAGCCTGAGCAAGAGGGAGACTCCGCCTCTACTAAAAATAGAAAGAAATTATCTGGACAACTAAAAATACATATACAGAAAAAATTAGCCGAGCATGGTGGTGCATACCTGTAGTCCCAGCTAGTGGGGAGGCTGAGGCAGGAGGATCCCTTAAGCCCAGGAGTTTGAGGTTGCTGTGAGTAGGTTGACACCACAGCACTCTAGCCAGGGCAACAGAGCCAGACTCTGTCTCAGAAAAAAAAAAAAAGAGAGAGAGAGAGAGAGAGAGAGAGAGAGAGTGCATGTAAGAACTGGCAAAAAGCCAAATAGCCTGTAGTTTGGTAAACAGTCAGTTTCCTGGTTTTGATTAATAGTATGGTTGTGTAAGATGGTATCATGGAGGAAGCTGGGTGAAGGGTGCCTGGGAACTCTTTGCACTACTTTTGCAGCTTCTTGAAGACCTTAATTAGTTCAAAATTAAACGGTGAAAAAATATTTTAAGGATCTTACCACAAAAAAGCTCCCCCCTTCTAGGCCCTCCATCTACCCGTGTGCACACAGACATGCACACAATGGTAACGGCTGTTTGTTGTTTCTTATTAACACTTCTAGATCTTGGTATTTACAGGCCAAATAAATATATATTATTTTCTCTTATTTTTATACAAATAGTAAATACACACAGTTCTTTTCTTACTTTTTTCACTTAAAATCCACAAGATCTTTGAAAATCAATATATGAAAAGTTTTCTCATTCTTTTTCCTTTTGGTACTTCTTTACATAGTATTTCATTGTATGAATGCTATGTAGTTCTTTGCTGAAAATTTCTTGGGGATAAAAAGAATAGGGTTACATCACCCAGTGTCTTAGTCTATTCAGGCTGCTGTAACAAAATAGCCTTGACTGGGAACTCATTTCTCACAGCTCTGGAGGCTGGGAAGTCCAAGATCAAGGTGCTGACAGATTTAATGTCTGGTGAGGGCCCACTTCCTGGTTTGTGCATGGTGCCTTCTCGCTGTGTCTTCATGTGACAGAAGG
>CAUYSK010014876.1:0-71714 GCA_963575035.1 Avahi laniger | reverse complement strand
CTCCTGGCCTCAAGCAGTCCTCCCACCTTGGCCTCCCAAAATATTGGTATTACAGGCCTGATGAGCCACTATTCCTGGCCAAAAGAATATTTTTAAGAAAAATATTTTTCCTTTCTGTTAGTTCTTTAAAGTTAGTATTTCAACATTCTCAGTGTTTTCCTGGGTCAGTAAAGAATCTCTCCCCTAAGCCAAGGTCCTCATCAAACCTGATCCTGGCCCCATCTTCTTTGGCTCAGTCCTACCACCTCGCCGCCCAAGCTGGAAATCTCGAAGTGCTTGACATTCCCTTTGTCTTACCATCTAGTCCTGCAGAGCCTGCTTCTTCCCATCCCTTTGCTGCTATTTTAAGTCAGTAATTCATTTCCTGACTGAATTACTCTAACCGTCTCCTAAACAGTTTCCTGGTTCTAGCTCGGCTCTGTTTCATCCCATTCTCCAGGCTGCAGGCGGAGAGATCTTTCCAGAGCCCAGACTTGTTTGGGCTACGCCCTATAATCTTCACAATACGAGCCAAAATCTTTAATGAGGTGAAGACTCCTGTGTGATCTGATCCTCCTTCTCCCCATCTTCATAATCTCATCTTTGCCTTTTCTCTCTTGTAGTTTCTTCTGGGCTTATTAATATCTAATCCTCCACCTGGATCACTTTCCTCCTTTTCTCCGTATTGACAAGACTCCTCTTGCCAGCCCTGCCTGGGGACAGTGAGCCACCAGAGTGACTGCTGCCCTGCACTGCAGTGGTCTGTTTATGTCATGCATCCCATAAATATTTATTCAGCACTACAAGCAGACCCGAACACAGCATTCAAATAAAAAGAGGCAAGCTGATGTACACTCAGAGATGCTTCAACGAATCTCCGAGAAGGGTAACCTGCAGTCATTTATCCAATTACTGTTAGATGTACTTTTATTCTGTTCACATTACTATTCTGTCAGTTCTTGTATGATCATTTCTTCAGATGTCTGATTGTGTCAGATGAAATGGTCCAGGCATTGAATCACGTTGGTAACCACGCAAATCCAAGGAGGAATGGAAAGAACGAATGCAAATGGCCTCAAAAGCAATAGCAGCCACAAACCAGAAGACGATTTTTAAGTAAAGGTAAGACTACTGATCATGCATGTTTATTTCACGGTACACGTAAATATGGTTATAAAACATATGGAGAGTAATCACTGCTAATGCCAGAGAAATATGATTTTCCCTAAAGGTACAAAAGGATTACTCTTACAATAAGTGTCTACACACACATGCAGCTCTGTGGTTTGGCTATCGTGGGCCTCTAAGGTATCACATGTAGTGAAAACTTCTTTTCATTCCATTCTTTCCACCTGCAGAGCTGTTCTGTGTTCTTTTATTATCAGTTCTCTTTTTCCCCACTGATGGAGTGTCAGTAGAGTCCTGCCCTTATTGTGACACCCCATCCTCCTCACAGCCATCACCTGTGTGGCCACCACCTTCACTAACGTTGTCTCTAATCTATGACATGCATGTCCTGCTCCTTCTCTCCACTGTTTTCCTTTTTTTTCAAATGTATCTTTACTTCTAATATGTCTTAGCTTCAAAGTAAATGCTAATCTTTTATACACAACGATCACCAACATTACAGCAACTCATACATGCGAAAGTACCTCCCAGTTATCAGCCTACACTAAGTACTCATAGAAAAGACGGGTGTTTCCAACTTGTGTTCATGACCCGCAGCAAGTGGAATTCTCCATTCTTTGCCACTATCAGGCGTCGGTCATTTAGATATCTGCTATCTGCGGTAACTATACCTCCTGAAGAAATGAGCACCATAAAAATTCAGTCTTGTCCTTTTTTATGATAATTTTAATGTTTGAAATTAGAATTTCCCAGTTGTAAATTTCTATGGCTATCAAATTATTCCTGGCTTCATATTTTGATAACTCAGACTAGATGGCAAAGTTCTAACCTGATTTTGTCAGATGAAACACAAAGGTCATGTTCTATTTGGTTGACAAAGAAGTATGTCATGACAATTTAATTTTATCCTAAATTCTTCCTAAAAAAGAATAATCAATAAGAGTGAATATAGTTTTCATTAACCACTGACATTTTAAAATGTCAATTTTACCAAAATATGCCCTTTCTATTTTAACTACATTCGATTTTAGCTGATCTAAGGATCAAATGTTAGAAACCATGTCTTACAAGGTGTTTTTTTCTCTTTGTTCTAGAACCTGATACAGTTCAGTTTATTATTAGTCTACATTAAGATAAGGGAAGATTGATCTTTCTATGGTATAAAGGTATCATACAGGTCCTTGACCTCATTGTTCAGCAGCCAAAGTGACCTTCAAAATTCTTTATGTGCGGCCCATCTTTTTGTATTTGTAGTCAGTAATACATCAGTAGCCTTCTTTTTTCATTATTTTTTTATTTATGATCTTGAGTTCTCTCTGTGGTTGCAGTGAAAAAGACAACTTGCAGGAAATTTTAGTGTTACTTCCACTTGCAGTTTAATAAACTGACTCCAAACTAACCAACCATATGACACTTTGGGTCTGGACAACCCACCTCATCTCTCTTCCAATCTAATGAGATTTCTGTTGAAGACATCTAGGATTTAGATATCTGTTTTGATGCTATTTTGATTGTTGGAGAAGCAAATAATATGGATGATTTGAGCACTTGTTCTAACCATTCTGTCCTTCTCCTTCCTATGATCTTACTACTGGAGACCTTACTGTAGTGTAAACCACATTATAATTCTTAAGAGACTCCCTCCATTCTGTTTGCTCTGTTCCTTGGAAAGTTAGAAATGTTTTTGTGTATCTTAATGATACATATTCTCCATCACAGCTACTTTTATTTATAGCATTTTAAGTCAGTTGCAGAAGTACAGATACAAGTTGTTTGGAGTCGTATCTCTTTCTTCCTTCTTAAACCTCAACATTTTCCATTTGACAGACAGGAGTTACAATCCTTCCTGCGTCATGGTATTGCAGAGAAGATTAAATACTTTGCTACATCTCAAGTGCTTAAGACAGTGTCTGGTACATAGCATTGCTCAGGAAGTTAGCTTTGGTTATTCTTCCTTGACTTATTCTTTTTTCTCTTTTTGAATCAGATTGCTCCAAATTTTGTTTATCATCTGTTCTACAACTTAATTTTAAAATACTACAAAATCAGATACGGTGTCATGATATAGACCAGCATGGTTAGAAAAAAGGCTTGGGCTGTGAACTCCAACATCTGGGGTCTGTCTGTCTCTTAAGGTATGAATTTACTGTCAAATTTTGGGAAAAATGAATTAATCTTTCCAACTATCATTTTCCCCACCTGAAAAATGAGGTTAAAAATATCTACTTCATCATGAGAATTAAATGATATAATAAATAATTTCAAAAAGCCAAGTAGAGAGTCTACATGCTCTTATTTCCCTCTGTATTAGTTTCTCTTGCCTGGGTCCCTTGATACATTCCACCTGCTGTCTCCATTCGTCCCTAATTTCAGAATAAAAGAGTCAACCCTTCTCGGGCTTCACCTAGTGGTGACTCACAATGAAGTTCCTCCTGATCCCCATCTTACTCACCAACCATTTAGGAACAAGTCCTCATATTTTCACCTACATCTAGGGACAACCAATGATGAACTTGCCCCCAAAGTATAACTGCATGTTCCTCTTCCTGTTGTCCCCAAAGAGGATTAGCTCTGGCTTCTAAATCTGGCCTATTTGACCACAGCTCTAGTGCCTCTCTCTGGCAGGAGGGCTGCTGCAAATAGGTTTGGGGAAAGTACAACTCCCAAGGTATATTCATCATAAAATTTTTTCCCAGATTGAAACTCTTTGTCTTGTAATCAATATCAGTGGGTGGTATCATGTTGACCAAGAATAGACCGGGGCGGGGGGGGGGGGTCATCTTTGCTTGATTTGTAAGTGGAGTGAAGACCCCAACGTTGACTGTTTCCTACATGGTGGATGGGGCAATTATGTGATACGATTCCTGGCATGCCCTGCAGGGCCCGCTGTGATCTGCTCTAGATCAGTTCTCTTCACCCCACCCACAGATCTAATGGCAGATCCCAAACACTCCTAGAAGAGTCATCGATCTCAGGAGCCGCATGGTTGGGAAGCCACCAACATGCTTCAGGCTACTGTTCCAGGGTACAAAGGAGTTCTGTGGAATGATTCTACACTTTAAGTTTCAGTACTTGCTAACTTACAAAAATTTTTTTTCAATTTCACATACGTATAAAAATGATCCATCCTTTAGCTAAATCTTATCACAATGATCATTCATTCCCTGAAGTACATTTGAAGTACTACACACTATAGTAAGACTGCAGTACTATAACTTCGATAAGTTGAAAACTTGGGGGAGGGGAGTAAAGGAAGAGACATTATTAAAACATATATAAAAGAAAATAAAATTTTGAGAAATATACAGAATACAGATAAATATGTCCATAGACATCATACTGTAAGAACAGAATTTCAAGGATGGGTTTTCTCAAAGAAGAACCTACTCCAAAATGAGCTAATTAGAAAAAAACAAACCTCTAATCAAGTTGCGTTGGAGCTTATGGTCTGATAGTTGTGACATCTCAGAATAGTATTCTATTTTTTTTCTCTTACATAGTAAAGACACTTTCCTAGTCGATTTTACTACTCTGTTGGTCAAACTCTTGACCTATACACTCCGTGGCATTAAATGAAATTGAGCTCTAAGAAGAAAGGGAGGAAGAAAAAAGCCTTTGAACCCTTAAGCCTTTTGTCTATACATTTCACTTATATCTTGCCTGGATGTGTTTTTATTCCTGAAACTTCTATGAAAATGCAAGTGGTTTCACACAGAGAGAAACTGCTTCTTCAGGATATGTAGAATCACAAAGATCCCATTTAAATCTACTGTGCTTTAGTACGCAGGAATGCTGGGGGGTTTTTAATTCAGTTACAATATACTGCTTGTTGCAACGGAATTGTGCCTTTGGTGTTCTGTTCTACACATTTCTTTCCACTTGAGAGTCTTTAAAATGCACCGACATGCCACACTCACTTACACCGGGCTTTCAAGTCTAAATGAGCTTCATCCTTTCATTCTTTGTTTTACGTTCGTATTCCAATAATGTGCACGCTTTTTAGCAGCTGGAAATGGAGAGCAAGTTAAACATATCAGGGAGCTAAAGGTTTCATAACTCATCAGAACACTGTTATGTCTAACAGGGAATGGAACCTAGATTTCAGTAATGCAGCCTATACCCAGGCAACCTAGATGCCTGCGTCACTGGAGCGTACAGATACCTCATCACGGAGGCTTGAGTGACATGCATCAAAGTAGAAAAGAAAAAGAACAAGGAAAGTTACAGAGTTTGGCTACGCTTTAGGGAAGCTAAACATGCCACAAATAGGCACTAAGTGTCAACAAGGATCAAGGTTAAGGGAAAAGGAAAACAGTGCAAACAGTAGTTATGATGGAGGGCTGCCAGCCTAATGGAGTAGTAGGCTTCACGTATCTCGGAGGTAAGTTTCCAGTCCTGCAAATACTAGGAAATTTGTATTAAAACCAGTAGAAGGCCAGGCACGGTGGCTCATGCCTGTAATCTCAGCACTTTGGGAGGTGAGGTGTGGCACTTATAGTCCCAGTTACTCGGGAGGCTGAGATGGGAGGATTGCTCAAGCCCAGGAGTTTGAGCCTGAATAAGCTATAGTTTATAGAACTATTAATTAAAAGTTTTTATAGCTTTAAACATTAGTGTAACTTTCCAATGCAAACACAGTGCATTAACATTTAGGTATTAATGGTATAAAGGAAGACAAAAAAAATTTCTCCGGAAAATTTTTTGTCCCGTTCTTCATAACATCTTTAATTTCCTTCTTAAGGGATTAAGGAGGCATGCATCTGAATCATCAAGCTGCCTTCAGTGGCAAAACATTTCTCATATTCTACAAATTCTTCTTCTATATCTCAGTGCTGTTTTCTAGTACGAAAGCAGCTGGAAGTTCTGAAACATTGCCTCTAGTGTTAAACGACTGAGCATGAGTGCTTTACATTATATATAAGGACCCTCGTGCGATGCCATAAAGTGTTTGTAGTCAGGGAATCGGCATCTACTACTTTTGTTCTTTGTCGTCTGCCTTCTCCCCAGTAATGGTAACATGTGTTTTCACAGATGGCTTTTCTTCTTTCCCACCCACACCCTGGCTTTGAGTTGTGTCCCTCAGAGCCCACACTGAAGCCCCATGTTCTGTAGGTGACCACCCTCAACGAAAAGTCCTCATTTCCTAAGTGACCTCTATCCTCAAAGGAGTTATTGTTTCCAGGTAACCTGTTCCACTTACATTTTATTGGTTTCAGTCATTTTAGGATGTGACATGGTTTAATTAAGCATTGTGGCCCAGTTTGAGGTAGGAGCCATAAATAAGGAAGTTTGTACGACTACCCCAGAACTCAGGAGATTTCTTATTTTCACTGAGCTGTACAGTTAGTCAACTGGTTTATAAATTGCTGGGGTTTCGTTAAATGTTTACTGTGGGCACTTGTTCATCACAGTGACTTGTAATGCAATGGCAGTGACCATGAGTGCCACTGGGTCTTTGTAAAATGACGAACAAAACCATGATGATATTTCTGTGGGTTTCTAAGTCCCGGTATTATCAGTGTATGGAGTATCAAATGGAAAAGAAGGGAACCGCAATAAACGTCTTCCTTCAAAATGACTCAAATCAGTACCAAACAACAACCGCACAGCTTCGTAGAATTACTTCATTTTCTATATATCCTGCCTTAATAACTTCCAGAAAATTTCAAGCACCACAACAGGAACTAATTCCTCCTATTACTTCATCTGCCAGGTAAGACCTATTTAAGAAAACTTGCATCATATATACAAAAATAGACCATCTCGAATCCAACTTAATGGCTCAAATAACATTTTATTCTTGCTATTTGTGGAAGTTCCTATAACCCCAGGTGGTTTGTGAGCTCCCCAGATAAAGGCACTGTGTCTGGGGCATAGCGACAGCCCAAAAAAATTCATAGTAAAGGAAGAAGAACTTGGACATTCCACCCAACTGCTCCAATCATTTATAATAATGAAGGGAAGCAAAGACATAATTAAAAATGGCATAGAATAGTATAAAAACAAGATGAATTTTAACAGATCTCAGGGCCTCATCATTTTATCAATGTGAAAACTGAAGTGAGGTCAATTGTTTACCAAGGTCATGGTTAATAGAATTAAGCACATGTCTCCTGAATTTGTTTTCACCAAGTTTTAGAAGTAGATAGTAATTTTGTGTAAATATCACTTATTAAATTAGTAAACAGCTTTCTGGCATATTGCCTGTTTTTTATACTCTTAGATCACAGACCCACTCCTAATCCTGCTGAATGTCTTGAAAGGGTTATTAGCTACATTTGGTTTCAAAAGCAAAAAGTAATATTTGGTCTTTATATTAATAATGAAAGTAAAGTAAATTCTTAGAATTCATGTTTGTTATGTTAATATCATTTTTTTAAAAAATTAACCTAGAGATTTAATAGCTCCCCTGAAAAATAGACATTTGGAAAGACCATCATTAATCACATACAAACATGCAAAGAGAGGTCACTGTCAGTCTTAACTTTCGGTCTTCTTTTTTTTAGACAAACTATAAATGAGTGAGTGAAAACTGCTAATTAATAGTTCCCTGTGCAAAAAATATATATATAGATCCAAGAAATATATATTACTCAACTCTTAACCAAATAAACTGATTAGATCAATATGTTTATAATAATTGTTATACCCCTGATATTTCTCTTCTTTAATACTACTTATATTGTTTTCTATTGAGGTGTTCCCCATGATATAAGCAACATCATAATGATATATAATAAAAGGACATCTCTAGAAAAAAGCTAAGTTGGATATAAATGAAGCTCTAATAAGGCAGAAAAGAGGTTTTCCCTGGCAGAGCTGCTAATGAGATGAGGGAACATGGAAGGAGTAATTCCAACTGTACATGCTAAAAGTACATTCCAGAATTCTGTACAACTGTAGTAGCCAGCAAGTGAGAGAGCAGTTCATGATATTCATGCAAAAAAACAAAAAACAAAAGTCAAAAACAAAACCAATGACCAACCACACAAAAGACCCCGGCACTGTAAGGAGTGGAAGAGTTAGGAATATGACAAGAGAGTATCTGAAGAATGAAGGGAGATAGTTCATCTGTGACTTGCTCATTCCTTCTTCCTCACTACATTCATGTCAGTTTATGTAATTTTGAGAAAGATCTACCAAAAGTCAAGTACAAGAAACTAAAAGTGGTTGTTGATTCGTGTTAGGAGTTCTAGAAGTACTGACATCTCTAAAGGTGTGAGGTCTCCCAGGATGCTAAAGTTACCAATTAAATCATTTACTTGAGTTCTTTCAAAACAACACAATCTGTGTAAGATATACTTTAAAATCACAATTTAGTGGCCATCTTTCAAAAACTTAGCTCAGGTATCTCCACCTCTTAGAGCTTAATTACGTAAAACTAAGAAACACACTAACCTCATTTCCCGAAGATTATTCCATGAGGGCAAAGACAGTCAAACTGCAGATCATGAAGCCTCATACCTTATCTCTTAAATATTCATTTCCTCCTCTCCGTGCTCAGAATTAATTGTTTATTACATAGACCAATTAGTCTTATGAAACTTTCAGAAGGTTGCCAGGGTGTCTCCAGTCTACACATGGCAAATTTTTCTCACTGGTAATTTAGAGTCACAGGGATTGTTAGAAGTAAATGTGTTATTGCTCCAAATTTCAAGATGGAGGAGAGTAGGGGTTAATGAGGTAATGAAAATATTTATTCTAGTTGTTTCCAATGCTGGCTGGAATCAGCAGGTGAGCTTTGAAAACAAATAGATTATGGTCTCCTCTCCCTCCCAGTCTACTCCAGGATTCCAACTTATGAATGGGATGGAGCCAGAGGACTCTGATGAGACTTTCCACAATTTTAAAATCACAATTCACCTTTGGAACAAAAGGTCACACTCAAATAGCTGATGATTCCACTAGCAATTTATGCAGAACTCCAGAATTTGGAAAGTACCTTCTTTGTACTATTTTCTATTTTAATATACAGTGTCTCTGTCACTGAGAATAAAAGTAAATATTCTTTGTGAAGAAGAAATTATTTTGAGAAATACAAATAAAAAAGGGCAGCATAATGGAAAAATATAAACACAAAAAGATAATTAAATATGATGTGAGTAGAATTCTTAACCTCCTTATATTTTCACTGACTCCTACAATACTTCCACAAAATATATTCAGTATTCTTTATGAGGTCAAAACGTGCTATAAATATCATTATTTTTAACCAATTGATAAATAAGGTGACAAACAAAATTAAAAGGTTGGTAATAAAGGCCATCAATGAATTAATTCCGATTTTTTAAAGATTAAAACATTTACATGAACACAGACTAATATAACAAAAAAGGAAAAAAAAATCATTGGGTTGTATATAAGATTTTAGAATCCAAAAATAAATTAAACTCCCTTATGGCAGCTTTTTTCCATTAAGATTTTCTTTTTCTTTCAATAGTCTTCTTAAAAACTTATCTTAAGCCATATCGTTGAAACTATTTTTGCCCCAATTGCACAAATTTGACAGCTGTAACCCTAAGCTAGTAGTTAGTCACCCACTCAATGGTTGAAGGAAGTTCTTTACAATAAAAAACTAATGAAAAGTCAGATTTACGGTGCTGGCAAAGAATGCCATTAATAGTGCAAATCACTTATCTGAAGATAATTATTCTAGCCAAGAAAGCATATGCAAATTGAGCTAAGAAAAGGAAATAGAGGGAGTGGCAAAGAAGAAGAAAATGATTTTTTTAAAAATCATGATTCTATGGAAGCCACCGCATTTAAATAGATTTGCCTGAACATTCTTATTTAGACTCAAATAGGAAAAGTAAATCACCAAAAGTTTGAAATTTTCACTTACAAGTGGACATTAGGATATAAGAAGAGTATCTGTCCAGAGAAAGCTCAAGACATCACCCATCTACCTACATTAGTGTGGCTTCTGGAATTACCGACACAGTGATGAAGAGGTTCCGGGAAGTAACATAAAGACAATTCCATGTAATTCCTAAAAATGTTGATTGAAATTTTCCATGTTTGGAGAATTCTAGAATGTAATACATTATACAGGGCCATGCTGTTCTGTTGTGGTTTGTATTTTTAATCACAGTGTATTTGGTTGAGTGCCCAGAAGTCTTTGTGCACGCATGGTTCTTGACAAAGTGTTGCTGCCTCCAGAGCTGGGCTTCCCTTCGGAATCGGGCTGCTGAGTGCCCAGGCAGAAGGCGTGAGGGTAGGAGGGATGACTAGGCTGTCCCCTGTCCTCCCACACCGCAGGTTCACCCACAGACCACCAAGGAAAGCAGGCGCAGCTTGCCACGATATTTTATGTTTCTTTACAACTCATTCTTACAGCACAATTCAAAAGTTATAGAATACGACCCTCTTTCAACTCAAAAATAAAACATTCTTCTATTTAAAAAAATTAATATAACTTTTGAAAGTCTTCATCTCTCCATGTCCCCTTACAACTTGGTGACAAGTTCATTATATATACTCAGTAAGTATTCTTGTCTCCATCAATTAAATAACCAAAGGAACGAGAAGAATATGGTGGGGAGAGGCTCACAAAGGTTATCCTAGAAATAGTAAGTCTTGCTCTGTCCAAAACAATAACTATATGTATTTTTAGAAGCAAAGAACTGATCAGGACCTTTTTCTGTGAAATTCAAAGAAACGGACTTGAAAGTTTGCTTTTATTTTCTACTTAATCCCATGCAAAATCAACTTTCAGTTTAATAAAAATAAATAGGCAAATACATCTCGAAGTCCTGATAAAATTGTAACAAAGAATTATATCATAGTCTCTAATCGTCAACAATTCACAGAGACTTAAGAACTGTTGATTTCTAACAGTTGATTTTCCAAAAGATCTCATGAAATATTTTGGTGAAATTGCAATGGAATCACAACTTCAAGTTTATGTAGTTTCCCCCAAACACATCATTTAATTTATTCTCGCAGTATTTAAATTTATTTCAGCTGTAGGAAAAAATTTTGGAGATGAAGAAATTGAAGCATTAGTGGATTCAATGATTTATTTATAATCTGCATTAAGTGTAGGTACAAGACCAAGAAATCATTTTACTTTCTTTCCACAATGATCTTTGGAGCCAGACAGACCTGGTTTCAAAGCCCAACTCTTCCATGTACTAGTTGTGTTAAGATTAAGCAAGTTCTATAACTTTCTGGGTCTCAATTTATTTATTTGTGAAATCTAGAGAATAATACCTAACGTATAGGACTGTTACTAGGGTTAAATGGTACAATGTGCATACACGTGTTAAATGTGTGTGTACACATGTTAAATAATAAAATGTATGTGTCAGATGTAGGGTCACACTGGTACTCAATAAATGATTATAAAAAACATTTTCAAGAAATATGAACTCTGGCATTTTAATAGTATAAACTAAAGTAATAGGAAGAATTTCTGACTCATGAGGATGCTAAGAACTAGTCACACAAATTGTAGATATTATGATGAATTGGAGACTGATTTGTCCATGCTGAGAAATGGAAAACATATCAATTTATTTGAAAATTCATGGTGATCATACATTTAAATGAGAAAGATCATTTGAATATACACTTTACTTTCAAGAAAGTAAAGCAATTGTTTTTTTTTGTACTCATTCTTTGAAAATTATATATTTTTTCAAATTAAAAATGTACAGTTGGGAAATAGTACATGGTTGTGGAAAGAATATTATACTTGAAATCACTTTCTAGAACTAAGTCTTACAAATTTATGAGAACTCTGGTAAGTCAGCTACTCATTCCTTTTGGCATCCTTCTCAAGTCTAAAATTCTCAAATTCTAGTCTAGAAACTACAGAAAATGATGTAATATAAGCTAATAATTAGAATAGTAATATTCTATTATTCCAGTAAAAAGCCAGATTGATGTACTCTTTTGAGTAAACACATAATAAATTAGTTTGTTTCAATTAATCTTAATCTTGGTCCATTTGCTTAAAGCTTAGTTTTATTCTACCCCTAACCAGTATGACACAGATATAATAGACATTTGCTATATAGCACTCTGACTATATTTAAATATTAGCTAATATTTAGCTAATATTAACTAATATTAGCTAATATCCAGAATATAGTCCAAAGAAACCTGAACATATGCTAAGATAAATTCTGTTTATTATGAGGCTGAAACTAGATCCTTTAGTATACACTCATTTTTTTAGAACCACACCACTGACAACTTGGTAGAGGGGTTATAGTCAAGTATGCAACATGTTTCAAATTTACAAATAATTAAAATTGATTTTAAATGTTTTATGGAGAAAAAATAATAATACAAAGATTAACAGCAAGTGTACAAAAGAACATTAAAATGAAGACCAAATAGGAGGCTGCTTAATTGAATTATGTCAATACTCAATGTCTTTACCTTGGTAATAATTCTTTCAAAACCAGTTAATTTATTTTTTCAAGCTCCAAAATTGGCTTTTATCTGCAACGGGGTGAGTCTCATCTGAATTTTTCAAATAAACAAATTCATTGGCAAGAGGCTTTACAAATGGCTAGGAAAATGATTCACTCAATCATCCCCACAACGGACGTATTTCTTTATGGTTATAAAATGGCATCAGCAAATAAAGGATGACAATTTTTAAATTAATTTCTGGAGACAGTGTTCCAGAATGCCACTAATAGGCCACCATCCTTTTTCATTTCTTCATGAACTATCATTCTGCACATTTGGTAAATGTGCAGAGGTAAATTTTTCTTCTCTCAAAAGTAAAAAATTGAAAACTGGGTCAGTGGGTATGTGTGTGGGGTGGAGGGGTGGGAGAGGAACTGTCTAGAAAAAAATCCGATATAACTCAAAAACACACCCACTTTTTAAGGAAACATTTGTTTTGCTGTGTAAATATCTAGGTAACACCACATGCATCTGCAGTTGAAAAGGGAGGAGGAGTGATAGGTATGTATGAAAAAAGAAGAAAAGGAACAAGGACACACGGTAGCTATGCCTCAATTTCCCCAATTTACTCTGGTTCTAGCTTAGATGTGATATTGCCTAGCTGTGAAGACGAGATGACCTTGTCATATGACCACCTTACCAACCAATGATCTTGCCTACCGTGGTGGATTCAAGCTAAAGCAATGCAGCATCCCAGCAACTGAGATTCTCAACAACTATTGGCACTTTTCCATTTTAACAATATAGTTTTTCAATTTGAACAAGGTACAGAAAAGGAAAAACATTGAATCAGACACAGAAATAAAGCAGAATGAGACCAAGTGATTTTCCAGGTGTATGCATGGTACTCCAGCCAAGCAAAGTTGCTAGGTCACAACTGGATACTGAACAAGCACTCCTGGCCAAGAAATAATATACTATATTTTAGAGAACAAAATACAAAAAAAAGATATAATCACAGGAAATTGCTTTATGCAATAATGTTCCATTTAGAGGATTAGAAACAGAACCGCAGTAGCTGTCAAGAAGAAAGCCAACCTCCACAAAAATGGCCAATAATACTTTTAATACCATAAAAAAGAATGAATGCACCCTTGAAACAGGGCCTCTTAAAGGTCAAACAAGCAGTATTAAAGTTTCCCCCAGAAGGGAAATCATTATATATTGCTAATTTTATTTGTGTAGCCTAATAACGGTCATTTGATCTAACTGGTGGTAAAATAAGTAGTAAAACTGAAATGATGAATCCCTAGGCAGTAAGATCTCAACTCAATGTAGGTCCTCAAGTGTCTTTCCAAAAATGAGGCAAAGACAACATCCCCAAAATGGAAAGGTAAACATACCTATTTTGGAAGAAGAAAAGAAAAAGAAAAAGTCCATTGAACATACGGATCATTAAGCACATGGATTCCCAGTGCATCCCTAATCGCAGAGCTATGTTTAACAACAGCTTGTGTACAAACCACTATTTTTATGCTCTGCTAATGTAATATGCCTTTTATCATTTTCTGAAGTTATTCAGTGACCTACTTTATTAATTATAGCATTTACAGAGATCTCCCCTTATAGACGCAGACCGCAGGCTGAATGAGTATTTCAGTTCCATCAAGTTGTAAGATCATTTCTATTTTAAAGAAAAAAATATTTTTAAGAGAGGGAAAAAGAGAGACAACACTTCTACAGTTTCATGGAAAGGAAGTCAATGTTTCATCCCTTTGTTTAACCTTCGTTGTTTTCCTTTAATTGTCATATTCAGAAAATAAAAGTATAGGATTAATGATAGAAAACAAAAAATAAATTAATTAGAATTTTTAAAATGCAGAGACACAGCTCACTGCACCAGTATTCTTAGTGCAGTTTCACACAGAACAGTGTCAACCTTCAGGATGGAAAAAAAGAGTACATAAAACCTGTAGTTTATTCTTGACCAGAGGTCTACATCAAACATACAGTCAGTGACAAGGCGCAGTGCTAAAGATCTAGTAGTACCGATGAGGAACAAGAAGAGGAAAATACTTCAACCCTCCAGCCATAAATCAACCCCTTCCTTCTTCTATGCCAAGTGCTCAGAGTAGCTTGGAGGAATAAAGCACCTGGCTCTGAGTTTAAATAGAGATAATTGAGAAAAGAACAGAAAACTGAAGTAGAGGCATTTTTTTGCTTTGCTAAAGCAAAGGAAATTCACCCTGCTCAGACATCTCCTCCCAATGCAGCAAATTTAGGCATGAGCTCTAGGCTCAAACTCAGCTTGGAAATGGTGCAGGGGAATGATGGAGGGAAGGGAGGATGAAGTTGCCTGTTCTGAAGCTGATGGTGCTACACAGAGCTACAGAGGAAGAGGGTTAAAGGGATGCTCCTCGTACCTTTCTTTTTCGTTCCATACGTTCCCTGGGGATTTTCCGTTGTTTTTTCCTCTCTCTCTCAAGATTTTTTTCCTTTTCATCCAGTTCAGCCTCTCGAACTTTTTTAATAGAAGCAGCAGCATGAGCCATTTTGCAGAGGAGATCGGCAGAAGCAGTTGCAGAGGATGAGTCTCCACTTCCCAGCAAGCCAGGTGAATTTTAGAGCTCTACGGAGATGTGATTTTCCCCACCAGGGCAATGGCTGGCAGCTGGAACACTCACCCGATAATCCATGCCACCCCCGAGCTAGGTCATAATCTTGCTCCAGCCTCTGCAGCACCCATAATTCTCTACAGTGCACCAGTGTCCCAGGCCCACAGCAGCTCACACCTGCACACACACAGGCATAGGTGTGCACCCACACTCGGAAACGGTCCCGGGGAAGGCGGAGCACTAGACTTCCAGCTCTTCAGCAGTTGGGTGGCAGCAAGTGCAGACAAGCATCCTACTAGTTGAAAAAGCCATCCTTAGACACACATCACCAATTGGAAGAGTCTTTGGGGACTCCTCCAGACAGTCTGTGTCTTCTGACTGGAGCCAGGAAGAGGCCACCTCTGTGAACTGCTAGGGGGAGGGTAGTTGATTGCTGCTTCCAGCCACACCTCTAATGCAGGGTGAGAAGAAAATGGTGCAGTCTCGCTAAAGGACTTTGCTGCTGCTGCTGCTGCCGTGCTACTGCTGCTACCGCCGTTGCTACGGCTGCTCTGCTGTAGCACATGACATGAATTCCTGCCTTTTTAATCTCTCAGCCCTTCCCTTCTCCAAGGTGCATTTAAAGGAAAGAATCAATGCTGCTGTTTTTGGAGAAGACCAGCGCAGTTGGAGTTACATTGCCGCAGCAATACAGGGGTGAGCAGCGCTGGGAAGGGCTGGGAGGAGCCGGGTCCTCTCTGTGCCATTTACAGACCCACGTGAGGCTGCATTACAGAGCTGCATTAGGCAGAGACTCGAAAGGAGCTGTCAGTGAACACACGGCATAATCTGGGCTCAGCGAGGTTATCCTGGGAGAAAGAGGGGGCCTCGAAAGAGGGGGAGGAGGGCAGGGGTAGAAAAAGGGACTGTGGAAAGCAGGCATCACCTAAAACCACTCTCCATTGCTCTAAGAGGGCACACAGGTGCCCATTATTAATTACCAAAGGTGTTTGTTAAATGCAAATTAACTTGAAAAGCAATGTGATGAAGTAAAGCAGGAACAATATTTCCGGATGTTCCTACATATACACACTCAGAAAGGAGACACAATCAAAGAAGAGAGAGGATACAACCTGTTAACTCAAGAAGATGAAATTCTCTCTAGTATTCCAATTGCATATACTGCCAAACATTCAGAATTCTGCCACAATTTTATCAAGGGCCAAGAGGATGTCAAGGATGACACTTTTTACTTCTCAATTATTAATACTTACTCTTAGCTAGAGACAGAATCATAACACTACGTTGTGCATAGTGGATTATGGACTCTCCCCCGCATCCACAACCGTTGCATTTTAGGAGAAGGGTTTTGACTACCATAATAATTGACAGTAAAACAATATAATCTTCTTCTGCATATATCCTATTGTCAGGAAAAATATAATAACATTAAAAGTGTTCTCCTAGAAATGATATGTTTTTATATCCTAACCCTTATGACATACCTACTTAGTTACATGAAGAATATAAAGTCTCATTTCCTGTATCGCATGAACAGAGTCAGAGAATAACATTCTTCTAGGAGGGAAAACACTGATTTTCTATACTGTGGGAGGTCCCTACATGCTTTAACTTATATAACATAATTTGCAATTTTTCTTTTTACCTAAACTGAGTTGAAAGCAGTACCATTACTAAAATATCCCACAAGCAAGCAAAATGCATTCCATGGTAGTGTAGAAAACCTAGCACTTAATCTGATTGAAAAGTAGTCAAAGAAGACAACAATCACCATGGCATGGACCAGCGTCATACTGTTGACATCACGATTCTCAGGTCAGACAAATTACAGAAGGTAGAGAAAGGGAGAGGGGGAAGCAGTTTCTCTTCTGGGTGGGAGCACCCTCCCTCACTAGACAGCTGAGAATTCATGTTGCAAAAAAACAAAAAAACAAATCAGTTTCATTATTATCTAAGGCCTCCAAATTCCCTCCCCTGGAAAATCTTTGATATATTTACACAAAAATGCACATAGAGCCATTCAGGTTTTTGGGGAAGATAACATGTGGATTGGAGGAGGAGGCTACTATCTCCTTAGCCAAGCGAGTCATTGCCTGCCACTTGATACAACATACTTCAAATATGTTTTCCTCTGAGGGACTTCAAGAGAGTCTGCTGTCGTGGTGTCAGAGCAGGTATTAGGAATGAAGGTGGTTTAGGGAAACAGCAAAACTGGAGCACAGGGTGTTCTCAATGCCATCTGGCATTCCCTTTTCTTCTAAATGCTTAAAAAAATGTTTACAGCAAGCTAGTCTTACTTGATTTGTGGATGTCCTTTTAGCTTAATGACATCAATCCCAGAGACATGTGGCTGAGATTCCTGCAATGGTTTTCCCGTTAGTGAGGGTGACACTTTGGGGCTGCTTCTGGGACCAGCCTTTCCCACTGCCCCTTTACAGTCTGCTTAAACTATATCATAGTATCCTCTCCCCTTCTAGATTTCTCATTGGGAAAGTGAAAAATCACAAGCACAGATAAAGAAGAAAGTGAGGAGTTCCTGTTGTCAAAGAACATTTGTTGATTTCATTAGCTTTTAATGAGCTCAGTATAGACCCACTTGTAAAACTGAACAGTATCAATTATTTTCTAATGGCAGGAAAATTACACATTTTTTAAACTTCAATTTAATAACAAAAAAAAATTCTTAGGCACAGTTAACAGAGTCTTAGTCTCTAAGCTCCCTCCACTTTTCTACAAACAAGTATGAAAGCTTTTTGTCACTTTGTCTCATGAAGGAAAGGCAATGAATCCGATGTTAGTTTGTTAGGTATTAGTCTGACCGACATAAATATCACACAAAGCACTGTGATTGTCAGATCTTTAAGAATAACAATTACACTATTTTGCTTACATTTTTACATCATTATCTTTGCATGTGACAGAGAAGCAAAGTAACCGCGTTTTTACAGATGAGGGCACTAGGAGGAGAATAACTTGTTCCAGATACCTTTCCTCAGGGTGGCTTGCAAGGGCAGGGGGACCAAGGTGCAGGACTCTCAAATCAATCCACGTTGGGAAAAGGAATCCACGCAAAAAAGCCCCCTTTGACGGCTCCACTATTCAAATCACGAAACAGAAAGTCTCAGACTACTAGCATGAATATTTTTTAAATAAAATAAACTGATCACAAGCCCTTTTCTTTAGTGTACAATTTTCATTTATCTTTTCCCCAATGAAGAAACAGATTGCTCCCCTATGAGAAGACGGTTAGCAGCATGGCATCCTTTTAGGAAAGCTAGGCAGATTTGACATTCCTACACAGGGATAACTTTGTCTCTCTACAACTAACTTATTCCATAGTGAGCTGTTGAGAAACTGATTTTTAAAAATCATTCCTTTTTGCATACTTGTGTTGCTCAAACTATGATTTCTATTTGAATGGGAAAAAAAAATCTGTATCCATCCTCTGAGGAAAGAGAGTAGCACACACTCACCAGCTGATCCCTGCACAGGCAGGGCACCAGGTTCCAGTCCCAGGAGCTCACAGCCATTTAAATGATGCATGCACCACATTAAAGGGGTCTTCCCATCAAGCCTCCAGCAGAGATATAATACTGGCTAGTTCTGAACTTGTAACAAAAGCTGATTCCTTCCACAAAGCATCACGACCATCAGTGAGATAAGCTTGTGTCTGCCTTCAAAGGTAAGGAACACACTGTCGTTTACATTTAAACTCCAGAGCCAGCACAGACGGACCGCCCTTCAGAGAGGGCATACTTCATCTTAAAGACAGGAGATAAAATGGCCATTTGCTGTCCTCACCGTCCAGCACTCCATTGATCAGATTCCAAAGAAAATCCTCTGCAGACATCAGGCATCAGTCAGGGACACGTTCAATAACAACCGAGTGAGCCATATGCAACTTAATCTCCCCTCTCTCGCCCTTGCCCCACCCAGGAGACGTGGCTATGCAAATGGACAGCGGACACCGTCACTCTGCCACAATCGGAGTGTGGGTGGTAAGTGGGAAAAAGATGCGTTACAAAGACAGTTAAAACATCACCTTATCAGGAAAAGAGAGAGGAAAAAAAAAGAATGTGCTCACTTGAACTATGATCCAAGTTCACGGTGTTAATCCATACCTGAGACTCTGTGTGTTTTCTGGGACGAACACATGGTCAGGGTAAGGGAAAGCAAACAACTCCATTGGTATATCGCCCTCAATTTGTTTCACCTGCAGCCAGCTTCAAAAGCCAATTCAATGATGCACAATTACTAAAGCAGAGCTTGCAAATAATATAATAGGTCCTACTTTTCTTTTGGTAAGTATGTTTCTGTAAAGAGAGGATTTGGTTAAAATTAGAATGCCCAGAGGGTACCTTCCTTCTACTTCTGCCTGAGGACAGGAAGCGAGGACAGCCCAGCTCCAGTCCAGATGGGCAGTTTCCACGGGTCGGGTGGAGACGCAGAAGCAGCGTCAACACTCCTACGTTCATGCCTCTAAAACAAGCTCCTCACACTTCTGGAGTTTCACAGAAAATTTCTAGCCAGTAACAATGGGAAGCAGACAAGGAGCGAAAAGCTTCCCTCTGGAGGCCCCTTTCCATAAAGAAGATAAAGCCACACCAAGTGTAGGTCGTAAATAGTCACCGCTCTGTCACCACTGACCTCCCTCTATGAGGACTGAGGATGTCTGGGGATTTCAGGCAGCAGCCACGTGAGAGAAGGGAAAATTCAAAAAGCCTCTGTCAGAGGAAAAGAGATTTCTATACACAGCCTGTCTCCTCCTGCACCGTCCCAACCCCATCCTCAACTCCATTCCATGGCTTCTTAACCAAATTTATTTTCTGCGCTCTCTTTGACAGGAAATAAAGAAATAAGTTTATTTAGGAATCAGAAAAGCCTCAGCATGTTAAAATCATTCTTTAAATTTACTATACAGTATCTTAGACTGAGAGCCTAAGGATTAATCTTAAAATTTGTCTTTTAAAATATTCTTTGTTGGCTGGGTGCAGTAGCTCACGCCTGTAATCCTAGCACTCCGGGAGGCCGAGGCGGGAGGATCGCTGGAGCTCAGGAGTTCGAGACCAGCCTGAGCAAGAGCAAGACCCCATCTCTACTAAAAATAGAATAAAATTAGTTGGACAACTAAAAATATATAGAAAAAATTAGCCGGGCATGGTGGCGCATGCCTGTAGTCCCAGCTACTTGGGAGGCTGAGGCAGGAGGATCGCTTGAGTTTAGGAGTTGGAGGTTGCTGTGAGCTAGGTTGATGCCACTGCACTCTGGGCAACAGAGTGAGACTCTGTCTCAAAATAAATAAATAAAAATAAAATATTCTTTGTTTAAAATAGAAACGTTCTCACTGTCTTCATCTCCTCCCTGCACAGCCTACCTGTCCGCAGCGCTACCTGTGCACTAACTACAGCTACGGAAGCCTGCTGCGGCCACCAAGAAGCACTGCGATTCCAGGAGCAAACATGACCAAGCCCTTGCCCTCCTGGAGATGAAAGTTCAGCCATGTAAGCTATTATTTTTAGATTTCCTGCGACATCTCAGTCACTTCATACTATCCACAGTGACTTTACTAATATTCAGATCTTGAATAGAAAACTGTTTCAAAATCTTCAGACGCTTGGTCTCAAGTTTCAAACTACTTACGTATATCATCAAATGTCTTCTCAAGACGGCTCTCTTCTCATAAATGATGTTTTATTCTCTGACTCACTAATTTTTTTTCCAAAAAACATACTAATTTTGGATAAGAAAGCCCCATAGTCTTTTAAAGGATTGAGACATTGAGGTTAATTTCTAACTTCTGCTGATGATTTACTGTTGTGTTTTAAAACACATATAACTTCCCCTTTTGGTTTGTAACAGCTTTTTATAAAAACTCTGGGTGTATTTCTTAGCCCTTTTACTTTGGTCAAATAAAAAGCATTGAATTGTGGTTAAAATGTGAGAAGTCAGTCTCAAACCTGTTAGTCATGAAGATCATCGAGAATGTTTTTTGTGCTTATATTTATGTCCTGCCTTTGTCCATAAATAAATTTATATTTTTACTTCAGGAATTATATTTTTACTCAGGAATTATATGTTAATAGCTTTAACATCTCAAGGGAAACAACTTTATTGGTAAGGGAGAGAGAAATTTGATCAGTACTTGAAACTTTTACATTTACATGATGTCGATTACAAGTGTTATTTGAATAGTTTAATAGAACATGTTTTAATTATGACTAGCGAAAGAAAAAGATTGATTTTTCTTGATTTAAACAAAACTATTTTTAATTGTTATTCTTTATGTGCTGGAAATTTAAGACATACATATCTTAAATTTTTATGAAATAATTTGTATTTGCATATAAATTAGTTATGCTTAAAAGCCAGTAAATGTGGTTTAAAACGACTGAGCTATTACTCCATACTTTTTATGGCCCATGAATTATAACCCTCTAATGCAGTATTTCTGGCCAATAAATAATTAGCAAAATATTTCATTATTTTTCCAAATTAACAATAGAAAAATGGCAAAATGTAACTGTAGAGTATATCCAAATCTGCTGAAGAGCAAACACCAAATCAATGACAAATGCTTCAGGTCTGCAGTTTTCCAGTACAGAGCCCTTATCATTAAAACACAAACAATAAACCCGCTCGGCAATTCCAACAACCAATTCTATGCCCGGTAGAGTCTCTGCAGTGGATGCTTCAATAAATACAAAAGACTTATAAAACATGTTGTTTCAATAACACAACCGCTCAAAAAACAATCCCCTTGTGGCTGCACTGTTGGCACCAGAAAAGCGAAGTGCTACCACCTGGTCATTTTTCACCTGGTGAAAATGACTGTAGTATCCATGGGTATCTAGTAATTTTTATGAAGGTATAATCACTGGGATTATTACTGCTTCTGGATGTCATCACGTTTAACTGTTTCCCTCCCTCAACCCTCCACCGCTACAAAAAGAGCTCCCATGATCCACTTTCACTTCTTTACCAACAGATATAAGACATTCTTGTTAACGTTTGTATAATTAACCCATAAATAAAATCTGTTGCTAGCATTCATCGTTTCTTACTTTAGGCATGACCAGCACTTTTCATTTTACACTTTCTCGTGGAAACTCATATTCCGTAAATATGGAAACCAAAGTATAAAATTAAATCAGACCTTCATTGGAAAACCACATCTTCAGAGGTAAAGCATGTTAGAGGGTCTTTTCTTTTCTTTTCTTTGTGGCATGGACTTTATAGCACTTCTAAATCAGGCAATAAGCAAAACTCTAAGCACTTCATGTAAACGAGTGTTTCCAGGAGCCAGGTCATTCAGATCAACACTCTAGAAACAAACTAGAAATACTAGATAAAATATAAATAACTTTTTAAAAGCAATAAACAGCTGACACGATAACAGGGAATTTCTAAGCAAAACTGAAGGAAAATGGAATTACTGGAGATAAGCAAGCAGGGAAATCGCTTTTGGTTCCTGAGTGCATTTCCCTAGCAAATTTGAACTTTCATTTGGAAAACTTCATGGGCAGAAGGGCAGAAATCAATGTCTGTGCCCAGTGCCCAGTGCGATAGAAAGGCCTCTCCCCAGTCATCTGAGACCTCAGAAAGCTACTCTTAGGCCAAGAGTAGAGTAATAAATAACCAGCCCTCCAGCAGATTTACAACCTGGGTTTTATTGTCTTGACTTTCAATAAAACTTAAGCCTCGAACTTGCTTTTGGATGTTACCCAAATCATTTGTGACCACAAAGCCTGGCAGAAGTAAATATATGTTTTCTCTGAAGGAGTTACTTTCATCCTTATGCTGAAATGACCTGCTTAAATAATTTTCCAAGTTCGGCGACCAGCATACAGTCAAAGACTACCAGACCTACAGCAGGCACAACAGAACAGAGAAACAAATCCACAAAGACTTCAACACTGGAACTATGAACAAGACACTGTGAAGCACAAGGGAGAGAGAAAAAGAAACAGTTCCCAGTCCCCAAAGTAGTATCACTCAGTAGGAAAGTAAAGCAATCTGAATTCTCTGAGCACAGCCTTATTTCATGGTTGTTTTTCTCTACCTCTCCACCACGCTATACTCCTTTGGATAAGAAAAGATGAGAATAATGTTACACAAATGACCAATATAAGCATCAAATGAATGGTAGAAACAAATATCTACTATAGGACTTCAGAAAGCTACATTTTTTTCTTTAAAAGTTTTGGGAATGATGTAATAAATCTTAAAAGAGACTTGCAACCTTAAACATTTCAGAATTCAACAATGTCACTAAAATAGAATAGATCAGTAAGATGTAATTGACAGAATACAAAAGAGTATTTTTTCACAAATTACGAGTTTTATATACAAACCAAATTTGATGGCTTAGGTAGAAACTTTGGGTGATATTTAACCCAACTAACTTTGCAAAGTAAAAACATCTGTAAAGATCTGTTTCAAGTCCTGTGATACACTTAGCTTTCAATCCCATGTTTTCACAAAAAATGAGTTAGTTCTCTTTCTCCCCTATTTTCTTGAAAAATAGAATAGAAGTTCTCTCAACAAACCTTTATGTAACAAAATATTTGTGCTTCCTCTATGAATACTGACTGATGTCCACCATCCACTAAAAGCTGACAGTTAACTAGCTACTCTAAACCATGTGCACATTTTCTTCCCACTGGTAAAGTTGTGTGCTCACGAGAGCCAGGTAAGTTTATTTCAAATATTTTTATCCCAGCTGTACTTGTTATTGTAAAGATATAATTTAAATAAATAGTATATTATCTAATGAAAATATGAGTGCAAAAAAGTTGTTGCTTTATGAATTAATATGAATGCTTTAATATGAAAATTAATATGAATGATTTTGTAAGGACTTGATAAAGATAGGTCCCTAGAAATATTGCTATTAAAGCATACGTATGGCTAAAACAAATGTAAAAAATTGGGGAGGAGGCTTTGGAAATATTTAGAAATTCTACAGATTGTTTTGCAAGTGTCTTTAAGTTCCGACTGCATTTAATAAATAACAAACCAGAGAATATACGCGAGGCCACACCTACAAGTAGGTATTGTTTATTCAAAAAAGACAAAACGTGGAAAATTCTTAAACAAAACATACTTAAATAAAAGGTCTTGATCTTACATCAAATCAGTGGTAAAAGAATGTCCAATGTATATATTTCAAGTTGAAATAAAATGTTTAAAGTATGCATATATTATTTTTTATGATTCTTCACTTTAACCAATTTTTTTATTAATTAATCAAATAACAGTTTTTTACATTGTTATGAAATAGAGCTTCTTTGTGTGGTGGAAGGTCTCAAGTTTGGGTTTTGAATACCGGTTTGGCCTCTATAATGTTACCTTCGTGGCCATGGATTTCCTTTACTTAAATGGGGATACCAGTGTCTACCTAACAGAACCAAGTGAAATAGCACATGTAAGACATCTAGCAGCTGCTCAATAAGTAGAAACTACTATGATTATTTTTCTTAAAAAAAATGAATATAAAAACATAAAAGAGAAGAAAAGTAGACTTACAAGACAGAAATACAATGGATGGACTAAGAATAAGAAAGAATCACCCCCCAAAATAGTGTACTTGAGAAGAGATTGCTGATCGTTTTGAATGGCCAACACCATTATTACGCTCACACTCCTTAAGACCAGCTGGTGATGATGAAGTACAAGACAAAACCTGTAACACTGTGGCATGAGTCTTGGAGTCAGTGAGCATGTGCGCCTGCGAAAGTATTTATTAATTGCAGTGAAAGTATGGCTATTTACAGTCATTTTACTTAAATGGCTTCTGCATCAAAGATTTAGAACAGGCTTCAATCAGAATAAAGGGAGGCCTCACAAAAGCTTTGTTCTGAATGGGAAAACAAAACAAAGAACAATCACCACTGGATTATCCGCTAGGCATAATTCCAAATGGAAGGTTCTGTAATAGATTCTTTTACAAATAAACTTATTACCAAGGGAGAGTAGTAAATAGGCAGGAGATAAGCCACTTTTTCACTCTCATAATTGATCTTTAAAATCCAGTTTTAGTAAAAGGCAGAAATTGGTCAAGTTATAGGAATAAATATAAGAACATAGTCAACCAGTCTGTCAGTTTGGCACACCTACGAAATACTGGGAAGAAAATTTGTCAAAATAATTGTCTTTTTCACTCCTAAGATTGGAGATAAAAATGCAACCTTCCCCAAAACAAAACAAAAACAAACTAACAATGCAAACAACCAAACAGTGGAAACTACAGTTATAATTGAAGGCAAATTCCAGGAAGAACTTTTAGAATTTTGGCATCATTCTACTTATACATTTTCCCTACAGTGTCAGCAATAAAGATTTTTATAGAGGGAAAAAATATTTACGACTTACCTCAAAAGAGCTGACTTTGGATTTGGCAGAGTATTTTTGGATAAATCAGAGCAGAGAGTTTCGATTATCCTCCACACCTCGCAGGCCTTCTGGAGAGGCAGTGTGGAGGCCCTTCTCTAATTACAGTAGCTCCAGGTACAACTCACTCACCTGTTGTAAAACTCTATTTTAAGAAAAGGATCTGCTCCTAAAAAATATCTGAAAACCACTGAAATAAACTATATATTTTTGCCATGTGCATTCACAGAAATAAATGGAGGTTGGCAGCCCTCTGCTGGATGAAAAATATTAAATCCAGTTGCTCTAAAGTACCAGTTGAGGAACTAAATGTTTTCTTAAGGCTTAGAGAACTACTTTAACACATTGACTGCCACACTAGAAAAAATTTTTTTTCCTTGGAGCAATGGTGTTTTATTATGAAAATAGAATAAAAACTTTGAAAACAAAACTATCCTAATTTAATGAAAAATGTTACTTTTTATTGTTTTTTGTGCACGAGTTATATGCAATTTGAAAAATATTTCAAGTGGCTCCCAAGGTAAAAAGATGTATAAGTTACATATGCTTCACAAGGCCCTGGGTTCAAAAATGTGAGTTAAATACAACTCACGTGGCAGTTAATGTGTTAAAGCTTGCTACATATATTTTTGTTTGGTGGATATTTTTCTGTTGTGCAGATGAGAGACAGAAAATGTACTTTTTGTCAAAGCATTTCATATAACAACATTAAGCTAGAAGATTCTAATGCAAATTATAAATTAAAAAACTACATAGTATTTTTTTGAGTAAAAACAGAAATTAAACCAAGCAAGTAACATTTGAGCATAAGCAAGATATTTATAGGTTCTCAGTTGTCGAATTCCTACCTAGGATTTCTCTTAACCTCATTTTAGGTTAAATCAATATATTTATAACCAATTGTTTTTAAAAGTTTGTTTATACAGACTGCACACTAGTATACATTAACTTAGATTACTCACACATTTGAGTAATACAGTCTGATTAGGCTTTTTGTTTAGGGTAAGGAAATTTCTAAACATGATGGCAGAATTACCCTAGAACATTCAACTCCTAATTTGGATGTACAAACAGTTTCTGAAGCATGTCAGGTCCCACAGAAATACTCTATAGCAATTGTTTCACAAGTGAACCTCCATGCTTATATCAGACCCAAATGGAAAATCGTTTAATGTGTGTTTGACAGCAATAGTAAAGCTTAAAATGAATGAGTCCTGAAATAGTCTCTTATAATCTTGGATCAATTTTTGGTTAATTATATTCCACATATCTAATCTTTTCAAAATCCCATCTTCCTGTTGTAGCACTTACTTGCTTCCAACTTTTCCTCTTATCACATGCCTAGCCTCTGTCACTGCTGCTTCCTAAATCAATTGATAAATCAGGGCTTGCCTGGTCCACGGTTTCCTCAACTTCCCTATCTTCACAGCAGGGACCACTTGTTACTTCCTTCCAAATTCTGCTAAGGGATTAAGGAATTCTTTTCCAATTCTACAAAATGCAGGACTGAGTCACTTCTGCATCTCAGTTCAGATAACTGGGTTTACGCTTTGATGTCAAATTTTAACTCCAATCTAGGTTGACAACATGCCTAGGATTTTCAGATTTCTTCACTAATCAGATTTGCCTGTGACCAACTAACTGCCCATAATGCTACTGAATGCTAAAATTTCTCTTTGCCTGAATTTCTATGTCTAAGGTTTGCCTGTCTGCTGGGACACCCCTGTCATGCACATTAGATCCTCTCAATGTGATTGGATTGTCACCGATTTCCTGGTACCATTTTCTAGGGTCACTCCAATCCTTGCGTATACTGGGTTGAGCTACTTCCTCTTTCTGCTGCTCATTGTCCATAACTAGATACTGCCAGGAGGGGTCCCAAGGCACGATACTTATTACTAAAATTAGGTGCTTCACTGTGACCCATTATTTTTTATTCCACTAATTTCAAATCTCACTCACTTAATTTGCTTTTTTGTAACGATCCTGCCTTCTCTTTCAGTTTTTTTTCCCCCCAGTTATGCATGTTTTTCACAATCCCTTTCTCTTCTTCGAAACAATTGTCTAGATGCGTAAAGCTCTCTTTGTGATAAAGTTCTCAAAATTTTAATCAAAGCAAAATAACTGCTTTCTGTTCCTTCTCTTCCAGCCCAGAAGTCCCACCATGTATCCATTAAAATCTAAAAGAAAAAAGAAAGAAAACAACAAACCAGCGTCTAACTTCTGAACAAAGAACTGTAGTATTTCACCTAAGGCACAGGAACAGTAAGTGGGAGTCATACTCTTACCTTACGATGGAAAAGAGGAACAGGCTGGGGGATGACAATATGGAAAAACAGTTTAGCATTCAACCTGTTTCTAATACTTATCAAATATTAGATACGATTTGTGTCTAATAATTATCAAATCTCAGGTTTCTGAGGCCCTTGGTATTTCAAAAAAAAAAATACTAACCATGTCAGGATTTTATTTTCAGAAGGAAAGAATGAGAGGCATGGAGAAGAAAGGGGATAGAAATTACTAATATTTTTTTAACTTGCTAGAACACAAATACCAGCATTTTGTTATAAATCTAGGCTTAAACATCTTCCTCTTGTTTTATATTTCAGTAAATGTTCAGATGTACATACATATTCAATTTCCTGAAAAATGACTAATGGATATATCTAATATGTATATTCTATCAACTTTATACAGCTGACTTTTAAAACACTGACAATAAAAGCTTAGATGCCTAAATGTTGATGAAGCATAAAGGGCACAAATAATACTCAGTAATGCATTTCCAGAGATTGCACAGGCTTCAAAAGTACTAAAGCAATATTTTAACTGGATTTTGACTGCTGCTAAGCAGGACTCTAAATTATTTTACTCGTTTAAAATAAATTCACAATGATAAATGCTGGAGTGATTTTTGACTACTTTCAAAAATTGCCATCAAAACATCACTAACGTTTTTGTCCTTTATTTCAAAATACATTTTCTACTTAAAAGAAATCTTCAGTCTTAGGTAATATTATTTTTAAAACAGTTGATATTTTTGTACCATGAAGGCTATCAAATTCAGTCAATTCCTGGCCATATAAGCATTTATTTCTTAGCATTTAAAGCCAAGGCTTTTCTTCTAATTTTGTTAAAATTAGTAAAAGAGGATGAAAAGTTTCAAGTCAGCCTGACATAAGCCACATCATAGTATTTGCACATTAAGGCCAATTTCATTTTATGGTACAGATTACAGCAAATTAAGTTGCAAAGATCTATTTGTGATTTAATCACATCAGGAGTAGGCAAAACAAGATTGTATTTATATGGGCTTGATGAAACAGATAATATTTTAAATAAAAATATATTTGTTTTTCTAAGTAGATGAAGTGATTAAGTAAATACAAGGAGAAAAAAGCAATTCTGTAAGGAACACACAAAACTAAATACCATGTTGTATTAATTTTTTTTGTTATTTCATTTTCTTCTCCTCACCTCCCCCCACCTCCCTGTGTCACACTTTTCTACTGGCCCAAAGAGAGGAAAACATTTAGATGGATAAAGGAAAAATGAGAGAGTGGAGAGGAACAGAAAATGAAGTCAGTCCCGGGGACAAAAGTTGAGAGGAATAAAGAGGAGGATATCTAGAAATCCAGTTCAGTCTAGTTATGTGGTTCAAGATATCAGGAAGTATCTTACTAAATTATTAGTGAACTCCATGCTGCCTAATCTAATGGAGATGTGTCAGTCCTTATATTATTTGGCCTTTTAATAGTACTTCCCAGTGGGACATTCCTTCCCCTTCTGGAACTCTCTTTTCTTAGTTCTGGCTCTCAAGACTCTCCTGTTCTTCCTCCTATCTTTTTAGCTACAGCTCCGTCTTCCTTGGGGCGTCCTCCTTGCCCATCAGAATGCAAGCGCTCAGAACTGCCCTGGGACTTCCTCTCTCCTTACCCTATACACATTCCCCGGCAGCAGCATCTACCCCGATGGCTTTAAATCTCGTATCTGTGCCAAATCCAAAGTTTCTATCTCTGGCTTAGACCTCTCTTCTGAGCTGCCCACTTGACACATCCATTTGGATGCCTGACAGGTATTTCGGGATCTTTCCCCCAAAATTGTTTTTTTTTCTCCAAGCTTCTCCATCTCAGTTAATTAGTACCCAGCCAAGAACCTGGGAGTTGTCCGCATCCAATCTATCCCTGAGTCTTATAAATGTTTCTACCAAGACGTATCTTCCATCCATACCTTCTCTTGACCCTGACAGCCACTAGCCACCACTGCCTCCCACCAGGTCTATAACAACAGCTTCCTAAAAGCTCTCCCACTTCTACTCTGTCTCTCTTCCATTCCTTTCTGTGCAAAAGTGTCAAGTTATAAATTTGATTTTGCCTAGCAAATGCCTAAACAATTCCAATGAATTCCCACTAAACTCAGTAACAATTCTGAAGCCTTCACGATCTAGCCCCCCTTTGCTCCTCTCTCCTGACCATACACCAGGGATGACACTGGCTGACACCACCTCCTTCCTCTCTTTCTCCTCTTGCCAGGTAACACATCTGCTCCCTCTTCATCTTCCACCTTGATTGGACGTTCCCTGCAGCCTTCGTCAGAAGCAGATGCTGGCATGACGCTTCTTGTACAGCCCGCACAACTATGAGCCAATAAACCTCTTTTCTTTATAAATTACCCAGCCTCAGGCATTTCCTTACAGCAGCACAAAATGAACACAGACACAGAACATCATCTAAGACTCTGTCAGAAAAAAGAATTACATTGCTGAGTGTCCTGATGTCACCCATAAGCAACCTGCATGAGTTCGACTAACTTAACTCTAGCAGAGAGCTGCACCTTTCTGTGGGCAGAATTTAGGGGAGTCAGTACTTGTCATCGAAACACACTATCTGGCATGACTGGTGCAAAGGCCAAATAGAATTGTCTATTCTAGTCCAGCACGGCAAGAATGAGTGGCTCACTGTAAGAAGATGCAGTGAGATAAAAAAGAAGAGGGGAACAGTTCTGTCGATGAAGACAACCTTAGCCAGAAGTGGGGATTGGAGGAGTGATGATATTTGCCATAGGAAGGGCCAAATAAAATAGCCCTTGGTGGCCGCAGAAGAAACTGATATTGATTTGGCCCAAGGCACACGGTATTGTACAAGGAAGCGAAATGTAATGAGTAGATTTAGTGAGATGCTAATAAAATTTAAACCCAGATTTAGGCAAGATGGTGGATGGGTACGATGGGCCTTTTGGAAACCTTTCTGTGTGAAAATTGTGGCAAAGTTGGCTTGTTCTTTAACAGGTGCTCTCTTTTCTTGCTTTGATAATAACGACGACGACGACGACGACGATGATGACAACAACAATATTAATAATAGGCGCACACCTGCAGATGTCCCCTAAGGCCAACATTTCCCAGATCATCTGAAGCAAAGTGTGGTCATTTAACTAAGCGATAACCAACTAAGTTTTTTTTTTTTTTTTGAGACAGAGTCTCACTCTCTTGCCAGGGGCGAGTGCCGTGGCGTCAGCCTAGCTCACAGCAACCTCAAACTCCTGGGCTCAAGCAATCCTACTGCCTCAGCCTCCCGAGTAGCTGGGACTACAGGCGTGAGCCACCGCGCCCGGCCTCCTCAGGCCTCTTTTATAAGAGCACCAATCCCACTATGGGAGCAGAGCCCTTGTGACCTAGTCCCCTCTCACACCCCACCTCTTAATGCTAGTGCGCAAGGGATTCGTTTTCAACATAGGAATTTTGAGGAGACACAATCATTCAGACCATAGCATATGTCTATGTAGAAAATCCAAAAGAATTGACCAATAAAAAAAAAAACCAAAAAATTTCTGAAACTAATAAACTAATAAGCTGTTACAGCAAGGTTACAGGATACAAGGTTGATATACAAAAATAATAGCTTTCCTATGTACCAGTAATGAACGAGTGGAATTTGAAATTAAAAACACAATACCATTTCCATTAGCACTCAAAAGAATGAAATACCTAAGTACAAACATAACAAAATATGTACAACATCTACATGAGGAAAATCACAAAACACTGATGAAAGAAAGCAAAGAACTAAATAAATGGAGAGATATCTCATGTTCATGGGTAAGAAGACTTGATATTGCCAAGATGTCTATTCTTCCCAACTTGATCTATAGATTCAACGCAATCCCAATCAAAATCTCAGCAAGTTATTTTGTGGACACCAACAAACTCATCCTGAAGTTTATACAGAGGGCAAAAGATCCAGAATAGCAACACCATATTGAAGGAGAAGAACAAAGTTGGAGGACTGCCACTACCTGACTCTACGACTTGTCTAAAGCTGGGTGCGGTGGTGCACACCTGCAGTCCCAGCTACGGGGAGGCTGAGGTGGGAGGATCGCTTGAGCCCAGGAGACCAGTTTGGACACCAGAGCAAGACCCAGTCTTAAAAAAAAAAAAAAAAAGACTGTCCATAATGCTACAGTAATCAGACAGTGTGGCGTTGGTGAAAGCATAGACAACTAGACCAAGGGAAAGGAAGAGAGCCCAGAAATAGATCCACATGAACAATTAACTGATCTTTGATAATGGAGCAAAGGCCATGCAAGTTAGCGGGGAAATATCCCACAAGTAAGTGGACCTGACTATTAGAATCTATAAATAAACCACAGACTGATGTCAATGGACAACAAAATTTGAAGGCTATGAAAAAAAATGACAACCAAAAAACACAGGAGGTGGGAGCATACTTACTGCATGCAAAAAAAGCCGCGTGCTTTTGGCTTATTAAAATATTGTACACTATTTTTTAAAGAGGATTCCAAAGCATCTGAAAAATATGCAAATTGTAAACCCTGCATGGCAAACTCAGTTTGCAAGCCTCACCCAGAGGTTGGCAAGGACAACACAGCCGCAACTCTGAGATTGTACTCGGTGTTGGGTCCTTTTGCCGTCACACTCGGTGGCACCCCAAGTTTTGAGCGGCTCTTGATACAAACAAGGAGTGGTCTGCAGGGAAGGGACTATGGCGTTTGCATTGCGTGGGGGACAATCCAGCTTGCTTTTTGCAAATACTCGGCAGGTGCCAGTTTATGACACTGAGACCTTTGCGTTTTCTACGTGGAATCGTTCTGTCTTCCTCCCCGTGTTCACAGAATCTTCCAGTAGCTCAGTGACTGTAAGAGCGTGGACATACGTGCCGGGCTTGGGTCCTGGTCCTGCTCAAGGCTCCCGGGCTGCAGGGCTGCCTCTCTGCTCCGACAGCCCAGCCCGGGTGAGCCGGCTCCACCGCCCTCCAGCGGGGCCACCGCGCCCTGATACCGAGACCCGCCCGCCGCTCGGTCCGAGGATCCCGGAGCACAAGCGCGGGAGCCTCAGCCCCCCGGCGGGGTGGGGCGGGCGCAGGGCCCAGGAGGGGCCGCCCTCCCCAGCAGTTCCCCCCACCCCGCAGCCCAAACACCGGCCACCGCGACACCCTCGCCGCCGCCAGGGAAGACCAGGCTTGCACGGGCGCCCTCTCGGGAACTGCAGCAGCGCCGCGCACTGGAAATCTTTGACGAGTGAATAAATCTTTGTATTTTAATTACTGCAGTTGACCTTAGACCCAACACTATCGTTAGCGCTTTGTTTTTGTTTTTTGTCTTTTGTGTTTTTTGAGACACGGTCTCCCTCTGTCTCCCCGCTGCAGTGGCCTCATCATAGGTCACTGCGACCTCAAACTCCCGGGCTCAAGCGATCCTCCTGCCTCAGCCTCCCGAGTAGCTGGAACTACAGGGGTTCACCACCACGCCGGCTAATTTTTTTAAAAAATTTTTGTAGAGACGGTATCTCACTGTCGCCGAGGGTCGTCTGGAACTCCTGGCCTCAAACGATCCTCTTGCCTCCCAAAGCGCTAGGATTGCAGGTGTGAGCCACTGTGCCCCACCCAGCTTTTAAAGAATACTCTTGGAAGTATTTTTGTTTGTTGAAAATCCATACCAATATTGAGAATATTCCTAATTTTTTGGAGTGTTGTTGGCAGAGAGAAAATGGAAGACTGTCAACTAGAAGAATAAAAACTTGAACATAATGCTTGAACACATACGTGGGTAAGTGTCTGCCTGCGAGGGCCCTGGGGAGTGGGTGACAGCCGCCCATGGGGTGCCGCGGGGTGCCAGTCAGCGGAAGCCTTCAGATAGGGAATCTGGCAAGGGGATCAGTGTTCTTTTTGGATTTGTGCACCCACCTGTTTTGGACAGGAGAGGCTAGGTATGCCGCAGGATCCAACCCCCAAGATTTCAGTGGCTCAAATCAGTGGAGCTTTTTTCTTGCTTATGTTAAACGTCACTGTGTGGGGAGGGAGTCTATCCCTAGTCCTCACTGAGGGACACAGGCTGGCACAGACCCCTCATCTGGAACATGGACCAGCAACATGGCAGGGATGTGGCATATTACTCCCTGGCAGTGATGTGTCACTTTGGCTCCCATTTCATTGCCCAAAGCAAGTCACATGCTCATCATACCTGACAAAGGTGTAGGAAAGCGTGACTCCACCGTAGCCCTAAGACGGAGAACACAATGTTTGCAAGCAGCCCCAATGACCAGCACATCATCTCGTCACCATTCTTTGTGATAGTCTGAGCCAATAAGTAAGTCACGATAGAGGGAAGAGGTAAGATCGCTGTAAAGAAGCCACATTTGTCATTATTTCTGGGTTATTTTTCTAGCCTCTCTCCACGTAAGAGAGCCACACCTGGCAGAAGTTTGCCTCGGTGCCCGGCTCAGAGGCACAGGTGGGCACGCACGCAGAGGCACAGTTGCCTAGCATGGTCCTTACCCCACTAACCCACCTGCTACCGCCTGGCCAACAAAAAAGCAAAAGCTTCCATAGAAAGTTGAGAACTGAGGGAAAAAGACATCAGACAAAGTATTAATGGATCAGATTCTCACAGGACTTCCTGCTTGCAAGCTATTGTTTATGTTTGTCACTCTAGGATTTTTGTGCTTACTATCATGTTGCACTGTATCTCCAATTCACAAAAATGAATCCGTGGCTCAAAAGAGATTCTTTAAAATGCAAAGTAATGAGAAAATGGCAGCACAAAGCCTCAGAAGGGTGCTGTAAGCATAAGGCTTACATAGTTCTCCACCGTAGCTATGAAACAGGAAGCTGCATATTCCAGGAAAAATTTTTGGGTAATGATTTTACACACGTACATGAAAATTTTGAGTATAAGTTCAATGGGGAATACTTGAAAATTTCACTTATTGGACCAGCGATTCATTTATTCCTAGTCCTCGATATGTTACTGTTAAAATTCAAACATTGATAAATTAGTAACCAGAAACCGTAAAAAAGTTTTTTGAAAAATTATTTTCAGAAAAAGCACAGCCAATCCAGCTCTTAAAAAAACAAGCCGAAAACAATGCTTTCTACTGTAATGTTGATTATTCTTGTTGCAAAAGGGACAGTGGAGACTAAGGCTACAGGGACATCATTCTTATTTGCTGTCCTCTCAGCGAATGTTCATAGAGTCAGTCACACACTTGCCAAGAAATTTATAAACCGGCTGCAAAGACAGCGATAAAGACTATGCTTGCATCGAGCCAAAAGGATACTGACGGACTCCTTTATCAGATCACACTGTGGGACAGGGCACAATATGAAGAGCACACAAAGTAGAAAAGCAAGTATTAGTGTGTGCACATGCTAGCAAGTGCTTTGCTTCAGAACCAGCCAAAACCGCCCATGTGCGGGGCATACGGCAGCCCTTGGTGCATGTGGGGTTCAAACATGAGGGAAAAATGCTCCCTGGCTTTGCATCTTGTTTTTCGTGCCAAAGTATGATAAGAGGCTTTTCATTTATAGATTATTTACTTTGTGAGTCATGCGCTAGAAATGATATTTCAGGACGTGTGCCAGCGTTGAGGCAGCCGTGACCACGTAAGGAAGAGCTTTGCTCTGCGAATAAAAGAAGTTGCTCCTCACGCTGCTGTGTTCACGGAAAAAAGTTAATAGTTGACAAAAGGCATCTGGACCTTGATTCAAGGTTAAAGGAAATAACAAAAAAACCACATACGAACTTCATCTAATCCTGGCTGTGTTCCATGCACATCCTTTCAGCGTGCTGGGAGAAAGCACAGGTAGCATACAGGTCAGTGCACTTCCGGGCGGGGGGGACAGAAACCCAGTTCCAAGTGGATTAAACGATAAATGGAACCAATTAGAGCATTTGCGATGTCAGGGCTCTGGCTCCGGCTCGCTGCAGGTGCCTTGGCTCTGACCTCCTCGTGTTGGCTTCTTTTCAGACTAGCCTGTCTTGTGACAGAAAAGCGGTCACAGCAGTTCCAAGCCTACGGTACACCCCACCCCATTCAGCCCAACGCAGCTCTCCCGTGTCCCAGAATCCCCAGAAAAGCCTGAGAGTCACACTGATTAGACTGGCTTAGGTCACGTGCCCACTTCCGAGCCAATCACAGCGTGGACTGAGGATGGACCCCACCGACTGCTCCATCCCCGCGTAATGGCGGAAACACACAGAACAGCAGCAAGAGGGAGAGAAGGAAGAAAGGTGGGGAGGGAGAGGGGGGAGACGGAGGGAGGGAGGAAGATCTCACTGGTATCAAACCATTATTAAAGTTTAAAACACTGTCTTATCTTTTAATTTAAAATCGTTGATGAAACTCTACTCTTTTATTGCCATTGATGATCTGTGAGTGAGCCAAATGCACATTGAGTGGTCCGTGGTGTAAAAACTGAGAAATTGTGCCTTAAGAGGATGCCTCAAGATGCTTCTAATACATAACAAACAGCCCTGGCCAATCCACGTTCTCCCACATGGCGAACACCTGAGCAATTAGCACAGTGATTACCCCCTGATAAAACTCTCCTGCATTCGTCCCCTTGTAGGGAAAGAGCTGGGAGCATCAGGCCAGACTCTCTGCTGTGGTGGCTTTCTGGGTGTCGGCTGTGCCATCGCCCTGAACTCTGTGCTGACTGGGCGTGAGTCTGGCGCTTTGAAACCGCAGTGGGGGTCAGCAGGGGGCCCACGACGTTGGTGCTGCCCTGGGGCCGTCCTCACTGAGGCAGCGCCTCTCTCTGCCGGGTCCTCTCTGGTTCTGCTTCTCCTTCCTCTGTTCCTTCACCCCACCTGCTCCCCACTCTGGCTTCTGCGTTTGTACAAGGACTCTGCGCCTGTCCCCAGATGGTGCCCTCGGCCCCGGGTCTCCCTCACCTTCCAGGTCCAACAGCCAAGGTGCAGAACCTCTGCCCGTCAAGCCTGCATCTCTGGAGGCTGGAATCTGATCAGCGCAGCTGGCAGCAGGTGTCCACGCCCGGCCCATCAGCCGCGGAAGCCTGCAGGGCCGGCCGATGTGTGCAGGAGGGAAGATCGAAGCAAAGGGGACATTGGCTCTGGCAGTACTGTAAAACGTGTCTACAAATCATTTGGAAGACATCCTGACATCCTCCTGGAGGCCACACGTGGCCCTCCAGATCTCCAAGTGCGGCCCCTCAACCAAATCCAAACTTCACAGAACAAATAAATAATAAAAGGATTTGTTCTGTAAAATTTGGATTCGGTCAAAAGGCCACCCGCACTCAAGGATCCAGAAGGCCACATGTGGCCCCAAGGCCGCAGGTTCCCCACCCCAATGGGTGAAGAGCCGTACTCAAGTAGACCAAGTAGAATTGGGAAAAGCCCAGTAGACTAGACAAAACTTCGTTCCCTGGTGACGTGAGGAGAGAGCCGGCCTGACACGGCTCCGGAGCTGGCAGCACCTCTCGATCCTGACCGAGGTCTGGGCGGCTGCCAAGCTCAGTCATCCCAGAGCCATGGAAACCACCTGCTGTAGCTAAGGGCAAGCCTCGAACCACGTCACCCCAGCTGTGCCGGGTTCCTCTCCCTGACCTCTTGTGCAGTGTTGGCTCTTCTCACGACACCTTCTGTTGTTGGAAGTCATTCATACTTGTGCTGCCCCAAACTGGAGCACGAATGAGGCACCGAGACAGGGAGCAACCCTGGTCCCTGCTGAGACTTGAGCCCATCCTCTTCCCCTCCCCAGCCCCAGACCTTAGCTCTTGACTCCAAACCCTGGTTAGCAGTAGTTGCCACCACAAAATCAACTTTCCAACCTCTTAGCATGACCTCCACACATTAACCAACATGCTTGTCTGGACTGCAAGCTGATCTTCCCTTCTGGAATTTGCCTCCCTCTCCTTGCATAAGAAGGAAGAAGCCAGTGATGGTTAGAAAACTGTGGCTTTCAGGACCAGCGACTCAGCACCTGCCTGTCATTCAGGAGGCCCACTTCTATGAGCCTGATTCTTGATTGGGAAATTTGTGATAAATCTCCCACATGGATTAAAGAACCTAATATCAAATGCCTGATGCATGGTTGAACCTCAAATGTTAGCCCTTTTGCCCTCCTTAGAGACAGAATGAAAGCAAACCTTATGCTAAGCACAGGCACACCTCATTGTATTGTGCTTTGCTTTATTATACTTTGCAGATATTGTATTTTTTTACAAGTTGGAGGTTTGCGGCAACCCTGCGTTGAGCAAGTCTTTTGGCTTCATTTTTCGGACAACGTGTGCTCACTTTGTGTCTCTGTGTCACGTATTGGGAATTCTTGCAATATTTCAAACTTTTTCTTTAGTATTATATCTGTTCTGGGAATCTGTGATCAGTGATCTTTGATATTACTATTGTAATTGTTTTGGATGCCATGAACTGCGCCCACATAGGACGGCGAACTTAACCGATAAATGTTGCATGTGTTCTGACTGCTCCTCCAACGGGCCATTCCCGCATCTGTTCCTTTCCTTGGGCCTCCCTATTCCCTGAGACACAACAGTATTGAAATTAGGCCAATTAATAACTCTACAATGGCTTCAAAAGTGCTCAAGTGAAAGGAAGAGTCTCACATCTCTGACTCTAAATTAAAAGCTAGAAAAGATTAAGCTTAGTGAGAAAAGCATGTCAAAAGTCAAGATAGACAGGAAGCTAGGCCTCTTGCACCGAACAGCTAGCCAAGTTGCAAATGCAAAGGAAAAATTCTTGAAGGAAATTAAAAATGCCACTCCAGTGAACACACGCATGACAAGAAAGCAAAGAGCCTTGTTGCTGATATGGAGAAAGTTTGAGTGATCTGGGTAGAAGATCCAGATAGATATATGTGTGACTCACTTTATTGCAACAATCACTCTATTGCCATGGTCTGGAACCCAAACCTGTAATATCCCCAAGGGGTGACTGTGCTTAGTAGTCCAGGCTCTTTCTCTTACACTCAACAGCTTATCAGTTCAACCAACACTTATTGAGTGCCTACCAATACACTGGCAAGGTGATAAGGGAATTCAGCCTGAACGCTGAACTGCAGGAGGTCACAGTCCTGTGTCCCACCGCTTCAGTGAGCTTGCCACCGTAGGGAAATGGTATATGAGGCCATGTGTCTCCCAACTTCCAGAGGTCTTGGCAACTGGGAAATTTTGTAAATGATGACCAAAAGAAAAAGTGCCATTTTCTTCTCCCTGAAAATGTCTCAGCAGCAGGATTCTCCAAAAGATTCCATCTGTTTTCTCCTCCTCTCTCTATTTCACACATTCTTGCTCACCTGATTCCCAATTCCTGAGAGGGCTTGGACAGGAGTCACCACGGCCCCAGCGGAAAGTGTGATGACTGCGCAAGAGAGACCAACAGCCATGGTTCAGGACCATGAACAGCGCCGGCAGGCGCCTCATATCCCAAACAGGTGAGTCCTATTAGCCCAAGGTCTTGTCGCCCCCACCCCACCCCACACGGGAGCCAGTCTGAGGGAGAGCCCCCTGCTTTTCAAGGTTTGGCTCTTTCTGCTGGAGTAACCAGATCTTCACCACAGCTCGTGCTGTGAACTGTTACAACCCTTCCCGCTGGACTGGGAGATGGGTCTGAGAACCAAAAACACCAGGAACACTTTCCATTTGGACCCACAAGTGGGGAAAGGGCAGCTCCCACTGCTGGCTTCCAGGGAAAGCAGATGCAGAGGGACTGGGATACATAGATTTGCCTAAGAGCAATTCCTAAGCCGAGTCACCCAGGGCTTTTATGCTTTAAGCCTCTAAAGCCAGTCGCAAGTGTTCAGGCGCAGGAGTTCAGAGAAGCCCTAGCAAGGAAAGCCCAGAGCCAAGCCCAAAGCATGGCTGACCCTTCTCTGCTGGCCTCTCTCCCTGAGACTCTGCTTTTATAGCAATGCACAGCCATTCTTACCCTCTTATGGCAAAACTCCTCAAGTGACATTTCTTCTCCCTCCTACCCCACGAACAACACGAAGTCTGGGCCACTCTGTCTGCTTTCTCCCCACGGCCCTCTTTGCCTCCTCTCTCAAGCCTTGAGTCTCACCTTCCTGTCTTTTCTTCCAGACTCTGCTTTACCATCCCAGATGCCTGACAAAAATACAGGATTTCTAGAGACAAAATCATGCAGGCTTCCAGGCAGAAAGACCAACTTACGCTTTGGGTCAGAAACCAATATGTGGTGCTTTCTCTCCTGTCACCAGAATATACGAGTCCAGGCATTAAAGGATAGAAGTGGGAGTGGTCCGTCTCACCACACACCTCACAGCCTGCTCGCAGAATTTTTGCTTCCCACCTCCAGAGCTCTGAGCTCTGCAGGACTGGAGGTCATGGTTTCCAAGAGAGAAATGCTTCCACCAGAGGCCACAACGACAGCACCATTGAACCGGATGTTGGGACTGCTACTGGCCATTTGGGGTCTTCATGCCACTGAACCAAGAGAAGAAAGGGTTACACTACTGCCTGGGGGGACTGATCCTGGTTACAGGGAGCAATTGGGTTTCCCTTGTCTAGTGCAAGTAGGGAGGACGATACCTGAAACCCAGAGGATGCTCTGGGATGCCCCTTCGCATTTCCTTGTCCAATCACAAAAATTAATGGAAAACTACTGCAATCAAAAAAAGGCAGGACCACTAAGAATTCAGAGACTTCAGGAATGAGGATTTAGGTCACCCCATCAGGTAAAGAGCCCTAACCAGTTGAGAGCAAAAGATAGGTAGAACGAGGAGTGGAAGAAGGAATTTAACATGTCAACTACAGCCACGTGACATTACGGAAACAAAGACTGTCGCGGTTGTGAGTATTTTGTCCCTCCTTATAGCACCGTGACTGGATTTAAGGGGTTATTAACATTGCCCCCAGACGGATACGATAGCTATTGGGATTTTGCATCTCCTCATTTCGGGGAGAGACTGAGAATGTCTTCATTTGCATGAAGGATAGTTGCATCCTGTTAAGTATAAACGTAGAGTTGTTTTCTTATTGTTTGAAAGTTAAATATGTGTATACAAATGCTGAGAAGCCAAAAAGGTGGACTGTGCCACTTATGAAGCTGTTGTCTCTTAACTCTAGACCACATTCCGTCCTGTGCTTTGCGGGCCAGGAGATGGGACTGCAAGGCGCCTTCAGCTTTGCCACCTGTGCTGTGTTGGACTCTGCCAGCAGGGGAAGCTTGGGAAATGACACGCTGCTCACTCAGTGTATGTAGTGGTTATCGAACTATTCATGTTTTCTACATCTTCTTGAGTCAATATGAGTAAGTTATATCTTTAGAGGATTTTTTCCAGTATAAAATTTCAAATATATTGGTATATATTTGTATATTATGAACAAATATATCAATAATTATATTGGTATATTTCTCTCTCAGGCCTCTTGTGTAAGAGCACTAATCCTACTCAAGAGAACTCCGCCCTTACAACCTAATCACCTCCCAAAAGCCCGTCTCCTAAGCCCATCGCCTTGGGAGTTAGGGTTTCAACACAGGAATTTTGTGGGGACACAAACAATCAGGCAAAGCAATTCCCTTCCTTCTCTTTCTTTGAGTTTATTTTGTGGCAGTTTTTTTTTCTAACTTCTTGAGATGAATGGTCAGCTCATTAATTTCTAGTCTTCCTTATTTTCCAGCGTATGAAATTAAGGCTATAAATTTTTTTCTAAGTACTATTTTTAACTGCATGCCACAAGTTTTAATCACAAGCGATATTTTCATTATCTTTCAGTTTAACACTTCTCAAATTTTCATTATAATTTTGTCTTTGACTAACAGATTATATAAAAAATGAGCATCTTAATTTCCAAATGTGCTAATAATCTATCTTTTTATTATCGATTTAGAGTTTATGCCATATAATCACAGAAGGTGATCTGAATAATTTCAACCTTTGATATTTTTTGAGACTTGCGTGTAGCATAACACATAGTCGGTTTTCACAAGTGGTCCACAAGAGCTTGAAATGAATGTGTGTTCTCCAATTCTTGTGTCAAACATTCTATAAATAAGAGTTTGATCAAACTTGTTAACTAGATTGTTCATTCTTACAGGGTTTTTTCTGCTTGGTCTATCAATGATGGAAGTATGTTAGAATCTGCCACAGTGGTGGTGGATTTGTCAAGTTCTTCTTGGGTTGTTTTTTTCTGTATTCATTTTTGCCATATTCATTTTAAAACTTGTATATCATAAGATGCATACAAGTTTTGAATTGGTTTATATTCTCGGTGAATTAAATATTTTATCATTATGTACACACCCTCTCTATCCTTAGTAATGACTTTCTAAAACAGAATATTTTATCTGATGTTGATACCAATAAAATAGCTCTTTTGGCACCTCTTTTTTCATAATTTTTTATTTTCAAGCTTTCTGTGTTCTTTTTCTTTTAATACAGCTCTTAGAAAGCTGATGGGGAAAGGTAATCCATTTTGAAAATCTCTGTCCAACTAGTGGGTTTAGTCCATTTGTCTCTGTGATTATTGTTATTTTTCAACTTATTTCTACAATCTTATTCTTTTTTGCATTTTCTTTTTGATGACTGTTTGTTTTTCTTTCTTAGGCTTTTTTTTAACTGGTTGGGTTTCCTTTCTTTGTCTGTTTATTTTCCCTATTCCTGTTTGTATTTCCTATTCCCTGTACTGTTTGGAATTTATGCACTCAATTTCTTTTCCTTTTAGCAATAACCTGTCAGATTTTGCATGCATACATAACTAACAAAGTCTAAAATTAGGTAATATTTTAATCTACCCCCTCCTGAATAATTCAATGACCTTAGGACACTTTAACACTAATTATCCTTTCTTAAGTTACATGCTATTGATTTTCAATATTATATTTTGAGTGATAAATTTTATTACTCACTTTAAAGAAGCAAATTTTAGTTTTATAGATCTTTCTTCATTGCCTCTTTTCCATTTATTTCATTTCCACTCCTACCTTTATCATTGCCTTCTTTCTACATGTTTTAGGTTTCATTTGCTCTTCTTCTTCTATATAATTAAAATGAAACCATAAATTGTTGATTTTAAACCTTTTTCCTTTTCTAATATCAGCATTTAAATTAAGCTATAAATTTTCCTCTAAGCATTGCTTCAGCTGCATTCAACAAATGTTGATAAAACTAAAAGGAAAACAGAAAAAATACAAAATTAGAATTGTGGAGATTTTAACACTTCATTTTCAGTAATTGATGGAACAAATAGGTCAAAAAATCAGTAAGTATGCAGTAAATTTGAATAGCACCATCAACTAACTTAATCTAAATGACATTTGTAGAACATTACATCAAAAAACAATAAAATATACTCTTTCTTTCAAGTATACATGGAACATTACCAAGTTAGACATATGCTGGGGCATGAGACATCTCGATAAATTTAAAAGGATTGAAATAATACAGCATATATATTCTTACTAAAAGGAAATTAAATTAGAAATCAATAACAAAAAGATACCTAGAGAACATGCAAATTTAGAAATCAAACAACACACTTACTAAGTAATTCTTAGGTCAAGGAAGAAGTCAGAAAGGAAATCAGAAAATAGTTTGAACTTAATGTCATCCAAAGCCCAGCTTTTCGATTCCCTGATCAACAAAAACTCCACCCATATTTTGATTAGGTGCCTACCTCCAAAAGGGAAGCTTCTGTAGCTACATACTCACACCCACTGCTCATTGCTATGCCTATTTTTTAAAACATGGTTTTTATTCTACTTAGGTTTTTATTGTCACTACTGGAATGAAGATCTTTCTTGTCTTTTTTTTTTTTTTTTTTTGAGATGGAGTCTCACTATATTGCCCAGGCTGGTCTTGAACTCCTGGGCTGAAGGGATCCTCCCGCCTCAGCCTCTGAGTAGCTGAATCTACAAGCATGCACCACCACACTCTTGTAGATATAGAGGGTCTCACTATGTTGCCCAGGCTGGTCTCAAACTCCCAGCCTCAAGCAATCCTCCTACCTTTGCTTCTTGAGTTGCTGGGATTGCAGGCATGACCCACCATATCCAGCCTGTTTTTAAAGTCTACTGGCATATTTGAGTATACATACTCAAAACTGTATTTTCAAGTGTCTACCATTTCTGTCTGCTGGGTGTTGGGTGCTGACATCTCTTATCATAGGCTGTGGAGCTTGTATTATCATTGGAATAGGGGGATCATGATGTCAGCCTTCATCTGGCAGGACTAAAGCACTGGCCATCTGGAAAGGGAGGACGCTGGGATGCCCTTGGACCTAGGCAAGGGAGCGCTATGCTTTAGAGAGCCCCAAATCAACTTTCCCAAAAATGTCCTTTACACTCGATCCATGTTGTAGACGATGTTGTAGATGTTCCACTTTCTGGATCTGACCAATTGGTTCTTTACCATGAATTTAGGGGTTTTTTTCTCCTGTCTTTCCGGTGTCCAACATACTTCTCACAGTAACACAGATAAAGTAAGCAGCCAAAAAACAAACAAACAAACAAAAAAAACCCAGTGAGGGTAGAGAAGATGAGAATTATAGATTTACAGCTTTACTTACTGGGAATTTCCAGAACATTTCACCAAGTAACTGCAGACATCACATTCTTTTCAAGCACATCTAGAACATTTATGAAAATTGACCATTTATCTTGTGAAAAAGGAAACTTGTGTTAATGTCAAAAGATTGGATTGAACAAGTAACATTTTCTGACCACTATGTGCTTCAATAAGAAATCAATAGCAAAAAAAGTATAGAAATTTAAAAAAACTCTTTAGGTAATTCATAGGTAAAAAATTAAGTGTTAAGAATATGCTTAAACCTGAACAATAATGAAAATTCCACATATCAGAACGTAGGAGAGGCTAATATGGGAGAAAAGGCTGAAAATCAATAAGCCAAACATTTAACATAAGAAGTTAGCAAGAGAACAGCTGGATAAACCCTAAGAAAGTAGGAAAAAGGAAATGTTACGGATAAGAGCAGATATAAATGAAATAGAAAACAACCATAAAATAGATGTGACTAACAAAGCCAAATTCTAGTTTTTTGAAAAAGCTAATACAACTGGAATCTCTGGCAAGACTAATTAGGAAACAGAGAGATAGAACCTATAAACTATAGTAGGAATTTAAATCAAACATGACTTCAGATGAAGAATAATTAAAGATATAACATTAGGATGTTATGAGCAACTTTATGTCGATAATTTTGAAAATTTAAATCAAATGCACAAAATTTACATTTATAAATAATAAAATTTGGTTCCAGAAGAAATTTTAAAATGTCAACAATGTTTTAACTATTTAAATAATTGCACTGGTGATCAAAAATCTTCATATCGAAGAAATACCAGGACCAAAATTCTTTTTTTTTAAAGAAGAGAGTTTTGCCAAATATTTAAGGAATGAATACTTTCAAATACAAACTCTTCCAGAGAGCAGAAAAAAAACACCAATACTCCCTAATCATTTTTATGAAATTGGCTTAATCTTGCTTGGTATCCAAAACAAAGACTGTTTGAGGAAGGAAATATAGACCAATCTTTGCCATAGTAAATATCAGTAAATTGAATCCAACAATTATATATCATGACCAAACTGGACTAGAGTACACTGGAATACATTAGAAAATCAAGTAATGCAATTCATTGCATTAACAGATAAAAGCAGAAAAACCATGTAACTATTTCAATAAATGCAGAAAAACTGACACAATTCAACCTCCACTTATGATAAAAAAAATTATAAGCAAACTAAGAATATAAAGAAATTGTCTTAAACTAATAAAGAATATCTTTTTTTTAAAAAAAATCCTACAGTGAACACTTTAGTAAATGCTGAAATGTTAAGATCAATAACAAGGCAAAGATGTCTACTTTCACCATTTTTATTCAACATTAAAGTATAGTAGAGCCAGAAAAAATAAATAAAAATTATAAAACTGGAACAGAAGAAACAAAGCTGCCACTACTCACAGATGATTGATTACTTGTTCCTAAAGAGGAACTACTTAGAATAATGCCTGGCACAGAGTAGACGCTCAAAAAATATTTGTTGCATCACTAGGTGTAGAAAAGTGTGCTAAAATGATACACTCTGATAGTGCATTTGTCTACCTCAATTTGTAATCCTGTTTTTGTGTTATGTATTTTGAAGCTATGTTAGCCCTCGAGGCTAGAATTTTTCCATCTTCCTGATGAAACACTTACCATTATGTTACGACTTACTTCATCTTGAGTAATTTTATTTATTTATTTTTGCCCTGAAGTCATCTTCTTTTTCTTCTGAATATTAAAATATGGACACCTGCTTTCTTTGGCTTAGTATTTTCCCAGTATACATTTTTTATCCTTTTACTTTCTAACCTTGAATTTGTTTTTATATCAAAGCTGCCAAATCCTTTTCTTTCTTCTTATTGATGTGAAATTCACATAACATAAAATTAACCATTTATTTATTTATTTATTTATTTTGAAACAGAGTCTCATTCTCTTGCCTGAGCTAGAGTGTCGTGGCGTCAGCCTAGCTCACGGCAACCTCCAACTCCTGGGCTCAAGCGATCCTCCTGCCTCAGCCTCCCGAAAATTAACCATTTAAAGTGAACAGTTCAGTGGCATTTAGTACACCCACAATGATGTGCAACTTCCTCTACCTCTATCTAATTCCAAAACATTTCATCACCCCAAAAGTAGACCCCATATCCATTAAACAATTACTCCAAATTCCTCCCCTCACTAGCCCCTGGCTACTGCCAACCTGTTTTCTGTCTCCATGGATTTGCCATTCTGGGTATTTCATGTAAATGTCATCATGCATACTTCTTGTGTGTGGCTTCTTTCATACAGCATAATGGTTTCAAGGTTCATCCATGTCGTAGCATGTATCAGCACTCCATTCCTTTTTATGGCTGAATATTATTCCATTGTATGTGTAGACTGCAATTTGTTTAGCTATCAATTCATCTATTGATGGACATTTGGGCTGTTTCCATCTTTTAGCTATTGTGAATAGTGCTGCTATCAACATCCATCATGTGCACACATATTTGTTTAAACATCTGCCTTCAGTTCTTTTGGGTAAATACCTTGGAATGGCATTGCTGGGCCATACAGTACCTCTGTGTTTAACTTTTTCAGGACCTGCCAAACTGTTTTCCACAGCGGCTGAGTGTTTCAGCGTATGAGTGTTTCAGTTTCTCCGCATCTTTGCCTACGGTTTTATTTTCTGTGTTTTTTTAAATCAGTCATCCCAGTGGGTGTGAAGTGTTGCTGTGGGTTTTGATGTGCATTTCCCTGATGACTAAGAGGCTGAGCATCTTTCCATGTGCTTGTTGGCCATTTATGCATCTTATTTGGAGAAATATGCATTCAAGGCTTTTGTTCATTTTTAAATTGGTTGTTTGTCCTTTTGTTATTCCCGAAACATAATGCTCAACTTCTTAGGGTGAACGTGTGTGTGTGTGTGTGTGTGTGTATGAAGTCATGACTCAGTGGTCAGACGGAGCCTTGACAGAACCAGAATTATTTTAATAGTTATTAAAATAGTTACCAGGATTTTTAAAAAAAAATCCAGGTCTCAGGTGAGAGCATGGGCTTTGGCTGTGTGACCAGGGACATGTTCCCTAATCTCTCAGTTCCTTTATCTATAAAGTGAGAAAAATCATGGTACCCACCTCAAGGGCTGTTAGGACTGAGTGGAGTAATAACAATATGAAAAGCGTGTGTAGAACTATGCCTGGTACATAGTAGGCCTTCAATAAATGTTAGCTATTAATATTGTGACGTTCGAAGGTCTTTAGACATGTTTATATCTTAAAATGCAAAGAAATACAAAATCCAGTCACTGATGTAGAAACTAAGGTAGGAGGTAACAGATTTCCATGGGCAGAGGGAAGAATTAGGTAATGATGTGACTCAAACCCAAGGTCATGGACCAAGAAAGTCCCGAGGGCTCTGAGATAACCCACATGGCAGGTTTTAAGGCAAGTGTCTATAAACAGACCTGGGAATGGCCTACAGCCCTTGCATCCTTAGGCAGCATCACACGGCTCAGCAGGTATCCCCAAAAATTGCTTAAAATGACCAAATTGTCCCCTTACTTAAAGTCATTTTTACCCTTAAGAAGATTCGAATTACATACAGAAATGTAAAAAGAACAAAAACTAAAGTGTTAATTTTTTTTTTTAGGAGACAGGATTTTGCTGTCTTGCCCAGGCTGGAGTACAGTGGCACAATCTTGGCTCACTGCAGCCTTGAGCTCCTGGACACAAGCAATCCTCCTGTATCAGCCTCCTGAGTAGCTGGGACATAGGCATGCCCCACCACGCCCAGCTAATTTGTCTTGTTTTTTAGAGACAGGGTCTCACTGTGTGTGTTGCCCAGGCTGATCTCGAACTCCTGGCCTCAAGTGATCCTCCCACCTCAGCCTCTCAAAGTGCTGGGATTGCAGGTGTGAGCCACCGTGCCCTGAAGCATTAATATTTTAAAGCAGTGTTTCTATGTTATATTCTTATAATGTTTAATTCAGTGTATTAGAATAATAGATTGCTTCATGATTCCAATTGTAAATATGAGATTGACTAATTGATATAGATTTGATCTACTTTTCTACATAGTACTGGAACGCCTAATTAAACTTCAAGTTCACTATATTTATAAACTAAACATATAAAATTTATAGAAATTGCTTAAGTACTTAAGAAGGTTTGTCAGCCAATTATACTTAGGAAGTTAAGCAAATATATTACATGTGATAGATAATGCAATGTGAAATGTTTAAAGGAACTTAAGTTTGTAAATGAGACCAAAATTAATCGAAGTTCCCTTAAAAGTGATTACTAAAATTTGCTGCACCTATAATTAAACTAATAAGTTATTTGAACTGAAATTAAAAGCTTAAAGATGAACTAGGTTTTTTCCTTTTATGTATAAAGTTAATAAATTGAATGTTAATCTTTAAAACCTAACAAAGCCCCTGAATAATCCTTTCTGTACACAAAAACCACCTTTTAGGGCATTAGAAAAATTCCCATCAATGTGTATATGTGTGTGGGGGGTGTTGAACTTATTTGAGAAGCCTTGTTCCCTCCTATTTCTGTTCATGTGGGACCAAGAATAGGACAAATTCTCATCAGGCACGCGGTCCCCTTACTTTCACACAAGAACTGGGCCGGGGACACGAGTCTTCCTTCCTACTCTACACACCAATCGGCTACAAGTCACACAGGACCCAGAGGACAGTCTCCAGCCCAAATGGGGCTGAGGCTTTGGCTCACAGTGTCCCCAGAGGGATGTTCTGTCTCCACGTGAGAGTCACCGGCACTCAGACCTGCCCCAGAGTCTGAGGCTGGAGTGCACCAGAGTTCCCTCCAAGGTTCGGAACATGAATATCAGAATGCAACCGCTTCGGCAAAGTCCTCATTTGCACCTCATTTGGTGAGGCCTGCCCTGGATGGTGGGGTTTCCAGGATGGGTGACAGGCCTCCTAGAGGCACACAGTGCTAGAAACACTCTCTGACAGCCCTGGAGGCACAGTGATGAACTTTGGTGGTGACAAAAGTCAGTGAGTCTCCTAGAGCCGGGGACTCCTGCCATGGTGTTTGGTTCTGAACTACCTACATCATCAGGATGACACATTCTTTTGTCCACTGCCTGCTCACTCAAGATGTCCACACCCCTGGAAAATCCCTCCTGGGAGTGTCTGAGGGCCCAGGTGTGTCCCCAGGCCCAGAATCTGGGCCGCCTGCCTGGGCCCAGCACTTCCTCTGTACTTCCCTGCTGGGTGTGTGCGTCGGAGGCAGAGCTCATGAATGCATTGGAAGGCTTCTTTCTAATTTAACCTCTAGAAGTTTCTCTTCTTAAACAGTCCCAGAACTGCTGTGTCTCAGCAGGAACAAACCCTCATAGCTGATATCTCCTATTAGCAAGCTTTAGACATTATCGCTCACCCTAAGTGGCCCTTCAAGACCCCAGGGAATGGGATGAGGAGGAATAAGCAAAGATGATGAGACCCATGGCAGGAGGTCCTCCTCCAGCCAGGACAGCTGGCCCCAGGTGAGCCGGTATGCTGCAGGGAACAGGCAGTCAGTGGCACTGGTCAGTGGCCAGCCTTCTCTGGTCGCAGGCCGGCCCTCTGCTCCAGGGCAGGGGTCCACACTGCTCACAGAACCGGCAGATCGACCCAAGAGCGCACCAGCCTCCCAGCACCCACCTGCCAGGTTACCCTACCCTTTCCTCCCAGTGAAAAAGAATCTGGAATAGCTAGCATTCCCCCCAAGCCACTGAAAAGTAGTTGGGGGAAAAAACTGTTGCCCAGCAAAACAGGAAGAGCAGGAAGAGGACAAGTTTGCACAGAGCTGAGAGATGAAAGAGAACAGACCAGGGCTTTGCGTTTCTTCTCATCTGCTTTGCACCGACTGCAAGAGGCAGGGCTCGCCGGGGCGAGGGGTCTACAGGAGCCAGAAGCGTCCCTGGCTTTTGTCTGTAGTTGCCCCGGTGTCAGTTCTTCCACCGTGGCCTTGTCCATCCATCAGTCCTGCCGCCCTCGCCGGGCACCGCCAGCCTGGACAAGCCAGACTGTTGTGGAAAAGAGACAGAGTCTCACTCTGTCACCTGGGCTAGAGCGCAGTAGCATCAGCGAAGCTCACAGCAACCTCTAACACCTGGGCTCAAGCGATCCTCCTGCCTCAGCCTCCCAGGTAGCTGGGACTACAGGCATGCGCCACCATGCCCGGCTAATTTTTTCTATATATATTTTTAGTCATCCAGCTAATTTCTTTCTATTTTTTTTTTTTTTAGTAGAGACGGGGTCTCGCTCTTGCTCAGGCTGATCTTGAACTCCTGAGCTCAAAAAACAATCCTCCCGCCTTGGCCTCCCAGAGTGCTAGGATTACAGGTGTGAGCCACCCAAATCATTGTATTTGGGAGCATCTTTGTACAGAAGCCCTGACTAGCAGAGAAGCGGGGATGGCTTCCTCCCCCTCAGTCACCTCTCTGTGAGAGTTGCCACATTTGAAGTTTCTAGAGGAGGCTCTTTCCATTTTATTCAAAGCTTTCTGCCTCCCAGAGTCCACATCGAGGATGTAGGGCTGCAGCAGATGGGAGAAGCAGTCCCCTCTCGGGTGTTGAAATCTCACCAAGGTGCCAGGGCTTTGCCTGTACATAGCTCACTGCACCAGCACCATCTCCTCTTGCAAAAGTTCTCACTTGGAGCCTCCTCACTGCGCTTGGAACAAGGCCCAAGCTCTCCTCCGTCACCTGCAAGGCTCTGCACATGGGGCCCCTGCCTTCCTCGTGGACCTCAGTCCCCTGCCCCAGCCCCACTGGTTTCCTTCAGTCCTCAGACATGCCCAGGGTGTCCCTGCCTCAGGGCCTTTGCACTTGCTGTGGCTTCTGCTTGGAAAGCTGTTTCCCCGGATCTATGCAGCTACCTCCTCTCCCTCCAGTGAGTCTCCTCTCAGACGTGGTTCCACCCTGACCACCCTGGCTGAGCACCCCACCCACACACATTGTTCCTCTCACCGTACAACCCCATTCAGTCTCTTGACATGTATCCAATCTGAAAATCATCACCTTGCCTTGTGTGTTCCTTGTCTGTCTGCTGCCCCCCATAGGAATACAAGCTTCTTGAACGCAGAGGACAGAGGATCTGTCTGTCTTGTTCTCTGCCATTTCCCCAGCACCTAGAATAGTGTAAGGCACACGATTGAAACCCAGTAAATATTAGTCAACTGGCTACCCAGTGTCAGACCCTGTCTAGGGAAATGAGGGTACAGAAGTCCCTGCCTACAGGGATCTCATGCTTTACCAGGTGGCGACAAGTGACGGAGCAGAGCTCTCCTGTGTTCTGAGAACACCCCAAAGCAAGGCTGGCCAGTTCTACCTGGGAGACCAGACATGGCTTCCTACAGAAGGAGTCCCCAGCACTGAGCTTTAAAAGATACCCAGGTGCTTCCCCAACAAAGGTGTAAGGATGTGGGGAAGCAGGAACTAGTCAGGAAGCAGCAGCTGGTTCAAAGAGACCCAAGGAATGGGCTGTGTGGAGTGGGCTGGGGGGACGTAGGGAAGCGTCTCTGCCCTGAGACAGAGCTCAGCTTCCTCCGGAGACAGCAGTGAGCTCTGAGAGGTTTTTTCACTGTTGATATTTTGGCTCCTTCAATGCTGAGAAATCTTAAACAGAAGAATGACTTGGATGGAACTGTATTTCCAAACGATCCCTCTGCCAAAATCGGTGTTCCCGTGTCCCTTGCCCAGTCATGACCGTATTCGGGCATATTTCCAACGACTCTGCTGCCCTCTTTCTAAAAATAGTGAGCCTTTCTTTGGAGGCCATAATTGCACAGCACGATATTTCAAAAGGAATTATATGTGTTTTGATTGTTTGGGACTCACGTTGTCACCCGAACGCCTGTCTTCAGCCTTTTGGTCCAAGTTTCACAGGTCAAATCGCATCGTTCGGCAGGTCTCATGGAGTAGTGGGAGGAGATGCAGGAGGGTCATTAAATGAACGTAGAACTTAAGTTCTGTTTCTTTCCAAGTCTCCCACATTCGGGTAGACACCCAGGATCCTCAACAGTGAAATGGAATAGCAACCATATCTACCTCATAGGATCCTTTTGAGGATTAAATTAGTTAATGTTGTATGTAAAGCTCTTAGAAGAGTTTTTGAAACACAGTGAGTGCCATACAATATGTTAGCTGTTGTTATTTTTGACACCAGCATGGTTTCAATTTCTAGAACTGATAGAATACACTTTGAGTGGGAGAAAAGCATGTAAGTGTACATGTTGTGTGTGTGTTGTATTCATCTCTCTTGAAGTAGGAGCTGGCGTGCGGGAATGTATATATACATACACACACTTCCACAATCACAGACCTGCTGTGTGCCCAACAGAGTTCTAGATGTCTCCATACACTGTCATATGTTATTAGCCTCACTATAGTCCTGCAAGACAGAAATGATCCTCCGTTTTGCACATGAAGACCACCGAGGCTCAGAGAGGTTGACAACTAAAAGTTGCACAGCTCAAATTGCGTCTGTTTGCACATCAGTCTCTCCATGTAGCTCAGTTCCTCCAGGGCAGGGACCCCATATTTCCACTTTGCATTGCCAGCGCCCAGCACAGGGAGGGAGAGACATGCCCAGCGAATGTTTGCTGAGTCTGAACCCCTACGTATGTTATATGGCCAAAATCACTCTTGCAAATCCCTTCGATGGTCTGTTCGTGCATCCAGCAAATATTAATTGGACACCTACTGTGTGTGGGCCCTCTGCTGGCACTGGAGAAAAAGCAGGAACCAGATGGGCAAAGTCCCTGCCCCTATGGAGCTTGGCATCTAGTGAGGGAGTCAGTCAGGGATTAAACAAATGGGTAACATTAAGCGGCTGGTTAATATAAAGTCAGATAGTGCTCAGGGACAGGGGAAAAATTAGACCCCTAAGGGAAGGGAGAGGAATGGGTAGGAGTAGGGGCAGGAGGAAGAGTTCACACCTCAGGAGACAGTGTGAGTGCCTCAGTCATGCCGGGCTGACAGTCTAAGCCTGGGACAAAGCTCTACCCCCCATCCCTGAGCACCACTCGGCCCCGAGTGCAGGCAAACCCTTTCTGGCAAAGGCCTCACTGCCCACTCCAGCGGAGCCCAGTTTCAGCACATTCATTCTTTCAGTGCTCCAGCAGACATTGATTAAGCACCCACATGTGCCTGATGCTAGGGACACAGGTGTAGCACAGGAGTCCCGACCCCTCCGGCTGGCAGGGGCCACAAGGGTAGGATGCCCAGAATTCTGCAGGTGCCTTTGTGAAAGAAGCATCTGGCCCCAGGGATCCCATCAGCTTTAAGCACGCGCTGTGTCCCAACTGGCGACCAACTCGTGGTAAATGATTACAATAGTAGCTCCAAGTCTCCTTTTCAGTGTGACCCTCCTCTCATGCAGGGGCAGAGTCTATGTCCCCATCCTTGAATCTGGGCTAGCCATAATTATATATTAGTTTTCTAGTGCTCTGTAAAAAATTACCACAAACTTAGTGGCTTAAAACAACACCCATTTATGGTTTCAGTTTCGATAGGTCAGAAGTCCAGGTGCAGCTTAACTGGAGTCTCTGCTCAGGGTCTCGCAGGCTGCGGTCAAGATGTCGGCCAGGGCCGAGTGCCCGTCTGAAAGCGCGGGGCGCTTCTGCAAGCTCACATGCCGACAGAATTCAGATCCTTGTGATTGCAGGACTGAGATCCTCGGCTCCTAGAAGCTGCCACCATTCCTGCCACGTGGCTCTCTCCGCAGTGTGGCAGTTTGCTTCTTCGAAGCCCAAAGGAGAGCGATTCTGCCTCAAATCCCTTCCCTCAGGAAAGGTCTTTCAAAGAATTCACCTGCTTAGGTCAAACCAGGATAAACTCCCTTCCGAGTTAACTTAAAGTCAACTTCTATGTCATTTTAAGCCACTAACTTTGTGGTAATTCGTGACAGCTGCAATAGGAAACTCATACACCTTGATTTTGGCATTAGTCACACCGGGTGGCAGGTGCCTTTCTCACCTGACTGAGAGCACCTCAGCCTGACAGTTTTGTTTCCTGATGGTTTAACACAAAGCCTGACTCTGAACAAGGGCTCTCGAATGCTGTTGGATGAACTAACAAATGGAGTAACGTTTACCTGCTTCATCTTGCTGCCTGTCCCCTCAGCCTGAACACGCACACGTGCACACACACACACACACACACACACCCGTATCCCCATAGCTCGCCCAACAGCCACCACCACCTACCCCTCCCCGGAGGGCACCTTGGGCTGGCCGGCACATAGCAGTTCCTCAGGAACACAATGATTTTAAGGGTGGGGGGTGGATTTCTCTCAAGGTAATAACTGGACAAATCTGCAGGGATGCAGGGATGAAAACCTGAATTTTTGATGTGGTTGGTTTGAAACCCCAAGAACCGGCATTGTAGCACAGAAATGTAAAGCTCTTCTTTGCTAATGAATAAGTGATGTGAGAAAGGGACAATCCTGACCCTTCCCACATCCCCATCCCCCCCCCACCCATCTCAGCCCAGCACAGCCACTGAAATGACAGTGAATCTGTCGTTAATGACACTGAAATATGTCCACTTCATGTCATTAAGGGAGAGAAGCAGATTCCAGAATAGTGTGAATAGTATGATCCCATTTTGTTAAAAAAAAAATTAAATATTTAAGCCTGGGCAACATATTGAAACTCAGTGTCTACAAAAAATAAAAAGAAATAGCCCTGAGATATGGCACGGGCTTGCAATCCCACCCAGGAGATGCACCCCAGCCTGGGTGAGCAGGACACTGTCTCTAAAACACACACACACACCCACACAAGGTATTTATACAATGTAGACGTGTGTGTACATACAATGTATTTATGTGTATATATCAATACAATGTATATATGTGTGTGTTCTCATATATACAATGTATATGTGTATGCATATATACAGGTACACATGTGCTTATATAGGCATAGACCAGAGGCTGCAAGAAGATTCGTAAAGATGCTAACAATGGTTTTATGGAGATTATGGGCAGTTGCCTTTCTATTTGTACTTTTTAAATTGTTTGACAAAGAACAAGACTATTAGAATAATGGAAAATAAAATTTTAATAATTTCAAAACAAAAAAATGGAGCGTTTCGCACGGTGAGGCCTCCGGAACACCCCCAGATCCCTCTTTCCCCCCAAAGGCAGCCGGGTCTGGTCTTCCCAAGAGCAATGGCGGAAGCACCCGAGGAGCTGCGGCCCAGGAGCGACGCGGGCCGGGGCCTGGGAACCAGAAAACACAGATAGGACCGCGACGGCGGTCTCTGCCGAATGACCCGAGGATGACCTGCTTTGGGCCTAGCCCGGGGCGTAGGGAGCCCGTCCTCGCGCTGTGGCGTCTCCTGCCTCCCGCCACTGCCACATCGGCCTCGCTGCAGTCTCCCCGGCCTGGGGTGAGCGGAGGTGCCGCCCAGACTCGGGCCAAGGAGTGGATGCACCGGATCACCTCGGCCTCGCTCACCGCCACCCCCCTTTCCTGCGGTGGCGTTTTTGTTTTAACTTTTCTGAACTGGTTACAAAACCACACTCCCACGAATACATAAATAATGGATTGGGGGTGTGGGGGGCAATGTTTTAAAGAAATTCCCGCAAGGCCTGGCAAGGCAACAGCAAATGCATTTCTGCTGTATCATATTTAACTGTTTGCACACTTCTGCGGGGAAGATGCGCAGCGGCGCGGAAACTCAAGGATTCCATCACCCTTCCCGGCACCGGGCCTGGCGAGAATTGCTTGGGGGGCTTAAAAGGAGGGAAGACGGTGTCAGCGACCGGGGGCTGGGAAGATAGAGAGGGGCTGAAAAGCCTGAGAATGCACCGCGCCCGAGCCGGCTCCGCGCGAGCCAGGCACCCACCGGCCTCGCAGCCAAAGCTCCGGCCGCCAGGCGGCCCCTTTAAGAGCCAGCGCGCGCCCCCGCCCCGCGAGCGCTGACTTTCCCTAGCAACCGCCCCCGGGGAGGGGAGGTCCTGGCAACGGCGCGCCGGCCAGGCGGGTCACGTGACGGCCCGCAGCTGGAACGCGAGCGCGCGCCCCGCCGCGCGCCCGCCCGCCGGGGCCTGTCGCTGCGGCGCGTGCGCGAGCGGTGCCGCACCGGCCGCGGGAGCAGGAGTATTATGGGCTGTGGGTGCCGCTGAGCAAGATGGAGCTGTCTGCAGTGGGCGAGCGGGTCTTCGCGGCCGAATCCATCATCAAACGGCGGATCCGAAAGGTGAGCCGCCGCCCGGGGCGGGCCGCCGTTCCCTGCGGTCGGGGCCGGGGCCCTGGGGCGAAGCGGTCCGCCGGCCGGGCTCTCCCGCCACCCCGCGCCGCTGCCGCCTCGCGTCCCCGCATCCTCCCCGCCCCCACTCCCCCGTTTTTCCCTCTGTTTTTCAGGGCCGCATCGAGTACCTGGTGAAATGGAAGGGGTGGGCGATCAAGTGAGTGTCGCGGGCGCGGGGCGGGGAGAGGCCGCGGGCCCTGGGCCTGGGGCGGCACGTTCGCGCTCCCGCCCGTGCCTGTGCCGCTGGTTTGCATTTTGATTCTGTGCCCGTGTGGCTCGGCAGGTACAGCACTTGGGAGCCCGAGGAGAACATCCTGGACTCGCGGCTCATCGCAGCCTTCGAGCAGAAGTGAGTCGGGGCAGCAGGCGGGGCGGCGCGGGGAAGCGGGAGCGCCGGGACGGGCGGCGCGGAGCGGGGCCCGGGCGGGGGCTGTTGTTAACCTCTGGCGTTTCTCGGCCGCAGGGAGAGGGAGCGTGAGCTGTATGGGCCCAAGAAGAGGGGACCCAAACCCAAAACTTTCCTCCTGAAGGTAACCTGGCCCAGCCCCAGCAGCCCCCTCTCGGGCCCCCAGCCCCAGCACAGCACGGGGCCTGCGAGGGAGGGACAGATCCGCAGCCGCCCAGGCGGGCGGGCCTTTCCAGAGGGGCCCCAGCTGGACAGGGGGTGGTTGTGAGCCCCCGGCAAGCCCCTGGCAGCAGGCCGTGGCCAGCTTCAGCAAGAGGGGCCTGGGAGTGGGGATAGTCCTCGCTGATGAAACCAGGGTCCGGGGGCATGAGCGGGGCTCCAGGAAGGGGGTGGCTGAGGCAGGTGGGGGATGTGGGGTGGAGCGGGACTGTTTCTGCATGTGAGAACCCTTATCTCCCCCAGCTATTGAGCCATTAGGGCTGTGCCGGGAGTTAGAGCCCAGGGGAGAGTGAGTGAGGTCCCACCTTGGGGCAGGGCACAGGGAGAGGATTTGAGGGGGCACCTGCCTTTCCCTGCCCCCAGTTTCCCACATCCTCCCTCTCAGGATTTGTTCTGCGTGGCTCCCTTCCTCACATGGGGATCCAATTTGAATTTGACCTTAAATCACTTAACCCACGCTGAGCCACTGACTTAAGGGCTCTGAGCCTCAGTTTCCCCCCACTTCTGGCAATTTCTGGAGGACGGATGGAGGAGGTGACAACATACCGTATTAGCCTTGGCAAGGGAGGGAAGAACTTCCAGAGGAAGCCATCTTGGAGGATTTAGGTTTTTATTTTATTTTTAAGAAGAAAAACAGAGTCTGGGAAGGGGAGGATCAGATTACTCGTGGTGGCAAACAGGGGTGCAGGTGGGACTCACTGGGCCCCCCAGTCTCTTCATAGTGCTAAAGATGTCTCTAGGGCCCCTTCCCTGCTGACAGATGGTACTTTGTGGGAGGACTCTTTTCAGGGAAGAGGCTGTGCTGAAGGCAGAACCTCAGCATCTCCAACTTGTCCAAAAGGCTCAAAGCCCAGTGAGGGTGGGGTGGGCCTGTCCAGCCCACTCCCTCAACCGCACCCTGACTTACCACCCCTACCTCCTACAAAGGCTTTGCTTTGGACTTAAAGCAGAAGTGAAAGAAATGTTGGTTTCCAGAATTCCGTATTTCTGTCACCCCACTCTGAACCGACGCACATCTTAGGGGATCCACTGGGTAACCTTAACCCTGATGCTTCTCCCGGGGAGGAATGGGGCGGAGCAGCGGGAAGGCTGATGGGCAGTGACAGCTTCTCAGTGCCCTCTAGCGGCGAAGCAAGTGATGACCATGAGCATTGATACACAGGATACCTTTTTTCTTGATAATTCTAGTTCTGAGCTGGTTATTGGCCTGACACAGTGCTGAGCCCCCCACATGGATTATCTCCTTTACTTCTCTCAACAGCCCCATGAAGTGGGGAGTATTGCCCCCATTTCACAGATGAAAAAAATTGAGGCCCAGAGAGGGAAAGTGACTTACTGAGGTCCCACCACCCAGCTTCCTGGCTTCATCCCATCTCCTTTTCTTCGTCTTTCCCTTGAGGAGTACATGTCAGGTTCGGGGGGAATGTGGGCACACACAGGAAACTGAAGGCTGCAGAGTTGGTGGGGCAGGGGATAGAAGCAGACAGTAGAATTATGACCTGGACCTTAAGAAACAGGCAGCTGGAGACTAATGCAGACATTTGCAAGGGGCTGCGGACATCACCTTGGGCCAAACTGCTGCTCTGTCTCCCTGCAGGGCAATTTATGTCAGAGTCAGCAGATTACACTCAGATAGCACTTCCTGCCAGCAACTGCTCCAAAGGGAACAGAACCCATGAGATAAGATCCATTCTCCCCATTTTACACATGGAAAGACAGGCCAGAGGGGATAAATGACTTGCCCACAGAGTCAGTGGTAGAGTCCAGGTGCTTTAACCTTCCATGCTGTCTACGTACCAGACCCCTGGCCATGCCTGTCACCTGGTCAGGGTGCAACGAACATACTGGCCACAGTTATTTTTAATTCACCAGGCAGTCCCAGATCCCATCTTCAAAGAATTCAGTCTGGGGAGAGTGGGAAAGGTAAACCAGTCCCTTTTTAAAAATTAACATAGGAATTATAAAGTGTTTCTCATAGAAATTTTGGGAAGCATATATTAGAAAAGGATGATTGCTCTAAGCTTACCGCCATGGGTAAATCTAGTATTAGTTTCTTGCTGCGGGCCAGGCGCTGGGCTAAGCAGGTGCCGCATTCTCAGATCATCACGAGAGCGCCCATAGTAGGTCCTGTGGCAGCTGTGCGGATGGGGGAAATGAGGCTCAAGGCCCACGGAGCCATGGTTTCTTTTGGGGCCTGTCATTTGCCCACACTCTTTGCCACTCCCCCAGAAACTGCCTGTCACCGCTGGACTCTCACAGACTCATTATTACAGGGGACAGGAAGCTCCGGCAGTTGCGAAGAGTAAACACTGACCCCCAGGGGTCAGAAAGTGGGAGTCCCCCAAGCTGCAGGAGTGAACCTTCGAGAGGCCCTACTTGCGATGCCAAGAAAAGCCTGGGCTTTTCCCTGCCTTGGGAAGGGATTTGAAGGGCCCAGCCCCCGGGGGAGCTCAGCTGGTTCAAAAGCAGGGGGGCTGGCAGCATCTGTGGGGGCAGGCTGGGCCTTGTGCTGCCACCTAGTAGTCAAAGGGAGTGTTGCCCAAGCGGCCCCAGGAGTGCCCAGCCTGGGCTGGGAGGGCCACGTGGTGTTACAGTGCATTTCTCCTGGGGGGCAAATAGGATTCCCACATTGTAAATGAAGATGACCTCGCTTAGCACGTAAGTCAGCAAACGCTGCTTCTGGGGGTTGTGGTCAAATACAGTCTAGCCTCCTCTGAGGGCACATAGGCTCCCTCCCAGGTACTGATTAAGCACCCAGTGCTGTAGGGAGAGAGAGACAGAGACTCCAGATCCCACCGTCAGGGACCTCATGGACTGACCGTGTCTTCCCCCCGCCATCTCCTACCTGGATCAAGGCAGTCACCACCTAATAGCCTCCTGCCCCACCGGGAGCCAGAGTGTGTAAAGCACAGATCCATCCTGGCACCCTCAGACACCCCCAGCCGTTGCTCGCAGCCCCTTGATGACTTGGTGTCCCTCACTGCTGGGCCTTTGCCCACAGGACGCTCCGCCTCCACCATCTACCTGTCTTAGCAGCTACCTCGGGCCTGTTTAGGGCATGGTAGGTGCTCAGCAAGGACCAGGATTTTCTCCTGCTTAGGGACCTGGCTTTGACGTTACAGCCTCCAAGACTGGACTCTGTGCTCCCCAGGCCCTGTTCTCCCTTCACTGCACCTGCACCGAGTCACTCTGTGCTCTAACTGCCTGTGTCTTCCTGGTGACAGATCAGTACCCGGCGGGGAGGGGGGAGGATGTGTGTTCACAGGTGCACACCCAAGCTGCTGGCCTTGGCTTGCTCGTCCTTTCTTAATGAAGGAAGAGCTGGCCGTGGTGGACAGCTTATGTGGCTTTGTGAGTCCCCTGCCCTCTCTCCATGCCCTGTCATCTGACGATAGGGGGGTTGGACTGGAAGTTGGAGTCTCGAGGGCCTTGCCACACCCTGCGTCTTCCGTGAGGTAGCAGGGGCGCTGCAGAACTGTGGGACTTCAAAGAGTTAACACCTGGAAGGACACGTGGGCCCAGGAGCCTGGGACAGTATCCCTGGCTGCCACAGACCTCTGCACAGAGAATATGGAGTAGTCGGTCCCACCTCTAGGCCCGCCCCCACCTCACCCAGTCCAACCCAGGCTTTGGGGTCCATTAGCACCAATCCACTTGCGAGCCAGGCACGGGGCAGACAGATGGATCAGACCCATGAGGGCAAGCACCAGGGACTGGGAGCGTCAGGAGGACAAGGGCCTGTCCAGAGATAGTGACAAGCTAAGGAGGCACATCAGAGCTGGAGGTCAGCCTGTGCAAAGACCTAAGACCATGGGACACTGGGGACCCTGCAGGTGGGTGGAGCAGGGAGGACCCACCTCCTTTCTATCACCAAGAATGGGGCTTATGGGAGTTCCAGGCTGGACTGGTCAAGGGCTTCTGGACAAAGGGCTGTCTCCTGCCACCACCACCCCCGCCCCCATGCACTTTCCAGATTGTTGGCACCATCACCGGTCCACATCAGCAAGGGCAGCCATGGGGCCATATGTTTCAGGCTTGCCACCGCACTAGCAGAGCAGTAGGTGGTAGCGAAAACACTGGGTTTGGGGGCCTGCACGGAGGGCCCTGACTTTGACCTCAGGCAAGTTGCTTCACCTCTCTGAACCTCTGTTTTCTTTTCTAAGTCAGAGCCATGAGTACCACTGATTTCTCTTTAATGTTCTCGGGGTCATTTGCCAAGAGGCTGTACTTAGGGGTAGTGGGCACACGGTTGTCCAGAGGAGGTCAGTGGGCGGCCCTGAGGTCCCACCTACCCCCTCTGCCCGCAGGCACGGGCCCAGGCCGAGGCCCTGCGCATCAGCGATGTGCATTTCTCTGTCAAGCCAAGCGCCAGCGCCTCCTCGCCCAAGCTGCACTCCAGCGCAGCCGTGCACCGGCTCAAGAAGGACATCCGCCGCTGCCACCGCATGTCCCGCCGCCCCCTGCCCCGCCCAGACCCCCAGGGGGGCAGCCCCGGCCTGCGCCCACCCATCTCGCCCTTCTCGGAGACGGTGCGCATCATCAACCGCAAGGTGAAGCCTCGGGAGCCCAAGCGCAGCCGCATCATCCTGAACCTGAAGGTGATCGACAAGGGCGCGGGAGGAGCGGGCGCTGCGCAGGGGGCTGGGGCACTGGCCCGCCCCAAAGTGCCCTCGAGGAACCGCGTCATTGGCAAGAGCAAGAAGTTCAGCGAGAGCATCCTGCGCACCCAGATCCGCCACATGAAGTTCGGCACTTTCGCGCTGTACAAGCCCCCGTCCGCCCCTCTGTCTCCCCCACCTGCCAGCAAGGCCGACGTCACTGCCTCCCCGGGCCCTGGGCTGCTCCTGGCCACCCCCACTGCCCCCTATGACGCCCGCAGCTCCAGCTCCTCTGGCTGCCCCTCACCAGTACCACAGTCCTCCTCTGAGCCCGATGATGCACCCCCCAAGCTGCTCCCCGAGACCACGAGCACATCTGTCCCCAGCTGGCGTGAGCCCGAGGTGCTCGACCTGTCCATCTCTCCCGAGTCAGCCACCAGCAAGCGTGTGCCCCCTGATGTCACTGCTGCTGCTGGCCAGGCACTTCCCCTGGCCCCCGAGCCCACCAGTGCCTCCTCTGAGCCTGAGGCTGGGGACTGGCGCCCGGAGATGTCACCCTGCTCCAATGTGGTTGTCACTGATGTCACCAGCAACCTCCTGACCGTCACTATCAAGGAGTTCTGCAACCCTGAGGATTTCGAGAAGGTGGCTGCGGGGGTAGCAGGTGCTGCAGGTGGGGGTAGCAGCGGTGGGGCAAGCAAGTGAGCGGCTCCACTGAGGAGGGGATTGGGGGGGCCTCCTGCCCAGTGTCGTACTCTTGCTCCCCCCCCCCGCCCCCAGCCTTCCCCCCCGTGCTTTGCTTGTCCCATGGCTCAGTGCTGGCCCAGGGATGGGGCTGCGCAGCTGGAGCTCTGGAAGGCTGGGGGTGGGGGCAGCCCTGGGATGGGTTGGGCCTGGGGCAGGCAGGGCACCAAGAAGTGCTCCCTCTTGTCCCTTGGCACCCTCCCTGCCCACACATGGTGGAGCCCACTGGGTGGTTTTGGGGAAGCCCCAGAACCCAGGGTTCACCTGCCCCGTCCACATCCTCCCCGTCTCTCCCCAGCTTGCTTCCTGCTCTCGTGTGCAGCATCTGGTTTCTCGGTGCTAACCCGGCAGCTGCAGGGGTCTTTAACAGACCCCTGCCCAGGATGGGCATGGTCCCTTTCCTTCCCGCAGATGCCTGGGCAGGAGGGGGTGGGGATGGCTCCCTGGCAAAGCCCAAGTGGAGGTTGAGGATGAGACCAGACTCAGCCCCTCCCTCCCGGGCAGCCAGGGCCTCGGAGGCTCGGGTCTTCCCTGCTTGCTGTTGGACCCTCAGCCCCACTCCCACCCTGGCACTTTCCTAACCCCCGTCTCAGCGGTGGGAGGACCTGGCAGAGAACTTGCCCTGCCACAGCCTCCCAGCATCCGAAGGCCCCTTCAGCGCTTGACCAAAGGTGCTGTGAGAACCTGCTGTGGAGCTTGCGATGTGCGCGTGCGTCCGCCCTGCTTGCGTGTGTGTACGTGTCCGTGTGTGCATCGGGTGCTAGGTCCCAGGCCGTCCAGGCACCCTTTACAGTTCCTCAGAACAGGGTCATTGAAGGCCTGGACCTTCCCTTGCCTCAGTGGGCCCAGAGGCCGGACTAGGGCCTGGGGAGTGTGCTGTGGAAGCCACCAGGCCTCCCCTACTGGCCCAGGTGTGCTGGGGCACCACACCCCCTGCCCTCCTCCTGGGGTGGTCAGCCCGACCTCAGTCCGGCCTTCACTGCGATGTGGCGTGGTGGAGGCTGGGGCAAAGAGGAGACCCCACTCTGAGTTTCCCCTTCCTCCTGGGTGTGCAGGGAGCACTGGGAGGCCTGGACACCGTTCCCAGGGGTCTCCTGACTCCCCAGCCCCTCTCTTTTGCTCCTGACCGTTGAGGCTTTCTCACAGCCCAGCCTGCTCAGAGCAGTGGGAGTCTCGGGTGCCAGGGGCAGCTTCTGTTTTCCTCTGCTGCCAGGGAGCCGAGGCATCCATGCCAGTGGCAAAGACCACAGCCTGGCTTTGAGCCGGGCATCAGGAGGGGACACGGGCCAAAGGGGAGAGACCAGACGGGCCTCACTTTTCAGGACAGAGAAAGTGTTGGTCCCAGGAATGGCACTAGGGCCTCTGCCGGCCAGCCCTGAACCACTGCCCAGGTCTCAGCTGGGCCTGGGTGGCGTGTTCCTGCGCGTGGCTGGAGCTGGCTTCCTGGCATGTGCAGCTGTTGGCACCTGCGCTCAGAAGCGCGAGGGCAGAGGTAGGAGTGCGGCGGGGAGGGACTCCAACCAGAACACGCGCCTTTGGTCCCAAGAATGGGAGGAAACCTTCCTTGGAATCTCCCTGCCAGGGGCTGTAACGTGGCCCCCCGCCCTCCCCGCCCGGGATGTAGAACACTCCTGGATGCCCCCACCCCCGCCCCTCGTGTTGGCTTCGTGGCCGTCCAAGTGCCAATTGGCTTTTCCCCCAAATAAGGGCTGGTATTTCTCCTCTGTCCTGAGAGGTGATTTCCCCCTACGCCCTTCCCCCAGGTGAGGGACTACCTGGGTGCCAGTTACAGGTGTTTCCAGAGACCATAGAAATGTGTTTTCCTGAGAATCCGTGTCATTCGTGACTTTTTTTGTAAAGAAGTTGTGTTTTCAGAGGTGATTTTATGACAGGAAAGTGAAAGAATTAGTTTTGCAAAAAAACAAAAACAAAAAAAGAGGAAAAAAAAGAAAAAAGAAACAGAAAAAAATATTGTGGGATTCCTAGGGGAGCGGGGAGGGGAGGGAGAAAGATATTTAAAGAAAAATTTAGAAACGCAGTGATTGCACAGGTGAGGTGGCAATGTTAGGAATGGGGCGGAGGCCTGGGCTGGGCTGGCAGGTCCCCTGGGGTCACAGGCACTGTGGAGACAGCGCACCCTCCTTCCTGCTGGCCTGGGCCTAGACCGCCACACCCGTCCTCACTCAAAGGGAAGGACTACAGTGGGTCCAGGGAGCCAGCCAGCAGCTGCAGGGGGTGAGGGAGCCGAGATGGATGGGGGGTTGCGGGGTCCTGGGCTGTCAGGACTCAGTGCTGGTGATTTTACCCGGAAGGCTGGTGAGGAGGTAGCTTGGTTTCTTGCCCCTCCGTTGCCAGCTTGTTGGGCCATCTGGTCCCTACCACCACCACCCTGTGGGGGCACCTCTCTTCCCCTCACCCCACAGACCACGGCATCCCTGCGCTTCCCTGGCCTGAAGAGGGTGCAGGCTTCAGGAAGAAAGGAGCTGTGGTTCTGGGAGAATCCCTGGCTGAGACTTTGACCTGGTGCAGCTGTGGGGGAAGGGAGTGCCCATCCCTTTGCACACCTCTGGCAGGTTGCTGCCCGGAGCTCCAAGCAGGACAGCCCTGCCCTGCCCCTGCCTCGAGGTGGGTGGCTCCCCTGGGGGGCCTGAGTGGATGGGACCAAGGGCGAGCATAGCCCTCCTTACCTCCCTCCCTGGCGCCCCGCCCCCCACACATTTGCACCCGTGGCCTCCTGTGGGCCCCTCCTCCAGCCCTTGCTGCTTTCCATTTGCCTAATTACCAAGCAGAAGTTGCAGTCTAGTTTGCTTTATTTTTGTATGTGAGATAACTCCCAAAGCCTGATCTCCCATGTTCAATATTGGGTGGGGCATCATTCATCTCCCCTAAGTACACCCCCCCCACCCACGTGTCATAGGAAATGGGTGAGGTCTGGTGTCTCCGGTTTGAGATGGAAAGTCGGGACCCATCCCTGTCTTAGTCCCTCTTCTTATCCTCAGTTTGCCCATCTGTGAAATGGGTGTGTTGGGCAGCAAGGCCTCTTCATAAGTACTGCTGATGTCCAGGCAGCTGCCAAGTACAGGGTGGGGTGGAAATTGCTGGCACTGGGGCCTCCAGCCACCCACAGCCCCTCTTTATTCTCACCCTGCAGAGGGATCAAGGTCAAAATGAGCCTCATCCTTCCTCTGATCTGGGAAGAGGTGATGATCAAGTCCCCAACCTCAGTGTGAGGCAGGCAGAGTGGGGGATCACCCCTTTTCAAAGAGGAGGAAACAGGTTCTGAGAGGCACAACTGCTTCACTGGGGGTACGTCCAGGGACGGGGGCCCAGAATGCCTTGGCCTTTTGGGAAAAGCTCTTTAGAGGGTGGGGCCCAAACCCTGGAGCCAGCACAAAACTGGCAGCTGACCTGTGAGCCAGGCCAGTGGGCCTGGGCCTGCCCAAGGCTGGAGGGTGACCCGGAGGAGGAAGCTGGATTAGCTGGGGGCTTGGCCACCACCAGCTCCTCTGAAGACCCAAGAGGACGCACCCCCTCTTCCCTCACTTTTCTGTTTTGTTTGTTGGGTTTTTGTATGTGGTTTTGTTGTTGTTGGTTTTGTTTTGTTTTTTTTGGATTTTGGTTTTTTTTTTTTGCACTTCGCCCACGCTGGACGGTGGAGCCTCACCTGTCAGCTCCACTTCTGGGCTCCCATGCACTTGCCCAAGACAGCCTGTTTGGGGCTTGTATGGTTTGAGGAATCACTTCTTAAAAGAAAAAAGGAAGGTGTTAAAGGGTTTCATTTTTTCCCTGTCTGCCTCTCAGATTCAGAAAAGCCCAGAATTAGGGGCTAGAACTCCAGGAGAGGGGCTCCTTACCCCTGTTTTGCTGACGGTCACCAAGGTGCAGAAATAGGGAGATGGGTGGAGGCCAAGGATGGCCCCGGGCCCATGGGGTCCCATCACCCCCTGCAAGCCTTGAGGGAGTCACACTCCACTTGCAACGTGAGTGTGTGCGGGCGTGGCCCGGCCAAGGGGGACTGATGGTCTGATGGGGGAAGCTGCTCGCAAGGGTAGCAGGAAGAGCTCCGGCCACCCTTGCTGCTGGGCAGAGTGGAGAGGGAGACTTCTTTTTGTTGGTTTTAATTTAAAAACACAAAGGCCTAAAGAAATATGTATCTTATAATTTTTTTAATTTTTGAAAAGTTCATTTAATGAATTGTGCACGAATGAATTCTATATATATAAAATATACGTATATAGCTCTATATTTGGGGAGGGGCACTGTCTCTTTTTTCTCTCTCATTTTTAAAATGAAGTGTTGTTGCCTTTGTCTGTGGTTCAACCATCCAGCTCCCAGCTGGCTAAACTTTGCCTCCAGTGGTAAAAGATGGGAAAATAGTGGGGCTGGCAGGAGACTGGAAATGGAGGTGCCACCCCGGCATGGGGGGCAGGTCCCCCAGTCCACCTGCCCCGCCCCCGCTGGAGAAGACACCTAATTTGGGGTGCGGGTGTGGGCTCTGCCCTGGGTTCGTGGCTCCTGGGCTGGGGGAGGGTGGGTCTGTGCCGAATACTCCGTCTTGTACGTTCGTTCTGCTGCTCTTCAATATTGTATCAACGCCAGGAACGGGGAGTGAAAAGCCTCTTTTACTCCCCAAATAAATTGTCACATTCCGAAGCTAGCCCCTGGGGTGGGGCGCGTCTGTCTCATTTCTTCCAGTTGTGACTGGTCTTCCAAAAGCATCAGGCCTGGGGCCCTCTTGCCACAGAGGGGTGGGAAGTGCTGTCCCTCCATGTCCCTCCATCTCCAGGGCCAGGCACCCACCTCCCACGCTTCCCCAGCCCACAGCTCCCCTACGAGCTGGGCCGGGGGTGCAGAGCACCTGCTGCTTCTGAACCCTTGAGAATAACTGGTGGACAAGTGCGTGGTGCGAGTGGGAGCGTGGGTCCCCAGATGCAGCGCCTTGCGTTTCAGTAATGAGCTGCCCACAGTTCAGAGAGCAGTGGTCCTCACATTTGTGTTATGGGGGCGGTGATCAGATGAGGTGCCCTCTCCCCATGGAGGCGGCTCCCGTGCCTTCCCCTGGGGCCTGGCGCTCCACCCTCGAGCTCCGTTCCAGTGCGTCCTGTGGCCATCTGCTTGCCAGGCCTTGGGCAGGAGGCGATCTTGAGTGCTTCCCTTCCTCACCACCCTCTGCCCCTACCGGGAAACCTCCCTGGGTCTGGCCTCACCAGCGTCTCCCCACCCTGCACCCCCAGGAGCCCAGCCTGGCAGCCAAGGCCCTGCCTGCAGGGGGTGCCTCCACCTCCATCCTCCTGCTCCCTCCTCTCTCCCCAGCCAACACCACACATGCTCCTTGCTGCCCCCAAGAGTCCTTCCCTGCCATCTGCCCTTGTCTGTCCCCCATCCTAAGGGCAGGGCTGTGTCGTTCCCTCTGCCCACAGCTCAGTGCCTGGCACACTGTTGGCCCTTGATTCATCTCTTCTTTTTTTCTTTTCTTTTTTGAGATAGAGGCTTGCTCTGTCACCCTGGCTAGAGTGCCATGGCATCATAGCTCACTGTAGCCTCCAGCTCCTGGGTTCAAGTGATCCTCCTGCCTCGGCCTCCTGAGTAGCTGGGACTACAGGTGTGCACCACCATGCCCGGCTAATTTTTTCTATTTTTGGTGGAGACGGGATCTCATTCTTGCTCAGGTTGGTCTCGAGATCTTGAGCTCAAGCGATCCTCCTACTTTGGCCTCCCAGAGTGTTAGGATTATAGGCGTGAGCCACCACACCTGGCCAATTCATCTCTTCTCTGTCACCAAGCTCAAGCCTCCTTTACTAGCAGGGAGAGTGGCTGGGAAGTGGACCTGGAACTCATTGCAATTCATCCAGCCGTCTCTGAGCACTGCCAGTGGCCCATCTGCGGCAACCAGGGGCCAGGAAGACAAACGGGACTGTGTCCCTGGTCCTGGGTAAGGGGCTGCCACCGGCCAGGCAGGTGCAGAGGGACCCACAGTGGCGCCAACAGGACAGTGGAGGCCATTCGGGAGGTCGAGGCTGGGCCTCCTGCAGGGCACCGGCCCACCTCACTGCCACCTGGCCACCTCCCTGTCATCTTGAGCACCTGCCTTAGTGAGGGCTCCTAGAAAGCGCTCACTCAGCACTGACTTTTAAAAAGCCCTGAATTCCCAGTACATCTACCTCATGCAGGCAGTGAGGTGAGCACTTCACCTGTCCTAGCCCACGTCCCTCACCAGCACCCTACGAGCCCATGAGCAGGAGCAGATGTCGGGAGCAGGAGGCCAGAGGGGTGGAGTGATTCGCTCATTTGCCAAAGGTGGCAGGCCTGTTGGGTGCAGTTGGCCTTCATCCCAGCCCATCTGTTTGCCCCGAACCTCAGGCTCTCAGGGAGTGGGGACGTGGGGGCTGCCCTTGGGAGGCAGATGCATCCCGAAATTAGTCACTGCTGTCCTTCATCACGTGTCCTGCCGTTAGAGCAGCTACGTCCGTCTGTGAGTCGAGGGCTAATGAGTGAGGCCATGGCCGCTTCTTGAGGGCCGGAGGGTTTGAAGACCGCGTGAGACCAGCGGTTGCCTGAGAGCGCCCAGACCCGTCTTGGAGAGCCCAACGCCCATCAGAGAGCTAAGGTCAGCGGTGGGGGAGCTCGGGATTGGGACAGTAAGGCGTGGGCGTGATGGGATGAGGACCACTATTTCTGCAAAATTACTTGGTCGTTTTTTAAAAGCTGAAAGTTGAATGTTTTCTGGTTGGTGCCAAGCTGTGCCTATGGTGAAGAGGGAGGTCAGAGAGGCTGCGTGGAGTAATTTTACCCCTCTCAAGCCAGCCAACAAGCCTGTGAGCCCACCCTGCGCCCTCTCTGTTCAGGCTGCTGGGAGGACACACTTCAAAAAGGCTGCAGGGCCTGCAGAGGTCCGAGTACAAGGACACCCGATCCACAGTGGCTGGGTCACAAAGGAAGAGCAGGGGACAAGCCCAGCCCCGCCTGTGGACATCCACACACCTGAGCATCTGCCAGGGAAGCTGTGAGCTCAGGGCAGTGTCCTAGGAGGGGCAAAGGCCTCTGAATGCTTTCCAGAAGGAGCCTCTTAGCAAGTGCCTGGGTATCTGGTGTAGCAAAGCAGTGGGTGTTGGCACCTCTCAGGCAGGGAAACTGTCAGAGGAGGCTGTTTGGGGGGAAGGTGAGTTCAGATGAGGACGCCTTGGGAGTGACTCAGGCAGAGGGCCTAGGGGGGACTGTCACCTATGGACTTGAGGCTCAGAGGGAGTTCTTAGGTGACTGGTCACCAGCCATCCTGGACAGACCACCAGGGACTTAGGTGTTTAAATCTGGAGGCCACTGGGAAATTCCAGAGGCCAATATCCAGCCTCTTGCCTCCTGCCCTACCTCCCCAGTCTCATGCCTTTCTTCCCCATGAACAGCCCAGTGAGGGGCGATTCACCCTGTCAGACAGGAGGAAGTGAGGCCAGGGAGTTTGGGGGTGAGGGGGCTTCCCAAGGTTGCTCCATTGACAGACAGAATGGAACCCAGGCCTGGGGCATGATGGATGGGAACTTCTGTCCTGCTACACAATTCTTAGAGACGCTGGATAAAATGTAACACACAACCTTTAAAATGCCCAACCGAGTATCCAAATTAGTTTAAAAAAAGAAGAAAAAAAATCAGGGACCAAAAACAAAGAAGAAGCCAAAAAAGTGACAAACAGATGTTGATCCTTTGACCGCCCTTCAGGGTGGGTCCGTGGGTAACCCAGAGGGGCAGAAGGAGGAGAAGGCATTGGCCTTTGCTGATTTTGGTCACCAAGGAGCTTGGATTTTACACCTACATAGGGATGGGAGACAAGGGCTGGGCCCCTGACCAATGGAGATTTGGAAATAAGATGCTTGAATAACACTGGACCCATGTCTTCGATGAAAAAGCAAACTGAAGAAAAATCACCCTTTTGCAAAGGGAGATGTCAAAGAAGTTGTCTGGCTCATTTCTGGCTCTGTTGGAAAAATCAAAAAGAATTCTCTCTTGAGAAATTGTAACTCTAGACCTTCCCTAACACAAATTTGAGGTTTGGGTTTGTATTGCCCACATGGTCCCAGAACTCCCAAGTCTAGAAATTAATACAAAGAACAAACCTGGGGTGGGTTATGCCACAGAGCACGTGACAGTAGCTCTCTGGAGGGCCCCGCCCACAATAAAGGCCACACGGGATTCTCACAGATAAAACCCTTGCAAACATGTGCTCACACTCCAAAATTACAAAACACACAAGAAGCCACGGAGACAAACAGCAAAACAAATAATGTTTATAGAATCCTGCACCCAACACATTATTTTCAAACATGTGCTGAAGATTTCCAGAAATTACCATATATATCATGTAGCAGGACATAAAGCAAGTCTCAATAAATTTCAGGAAATTGGCATCACAGATCATATGTAATTAGGTTAAAAATCAATGGTAAACAGTAATCAAAGTAGTGTGGTATGGGCATAAAGACAGACATAGGCAAATGGAATCAAATAGCTGAGACATAAACCCTCACATATATGGTCAAATGGTTTTTGACAAGGGTGCCGAGACCATTCAGTGGTGAAAAGACAGTCTTTTCAACAAATGGTGCTGGGAAAACTGGATACCCACGTGAGAAGAATGAAGTTGGATCCTTACCTAGTACCATATACAAAAATTAACTGAAAATGAATCAAAGACATAAACCTAAGACCTAAAACTAAAACACTTTTAGAACAAAATATAGGGCAAAAGCTTCATGACATTGGATTTGGCCTTGATTTCTTGGCTATGACACCAAGACACAGGCAACAACAACAAATAGACAAATTGGGCTTCATGAAAATTTTAACATTTTATGCATCAAAAGGCACTATCAGCGGGGTAAAAAGGCATCCCATGGAGTGGGAGGAAGTATTTGCAAGTCATATATCTGATAATGGATTAATTTTCAGAATACACAGAGAACGCCTAAAACTCAACAACAGGAAAAAAAAAAAACCTAATTCAAAAATGGGCAAAGGATTGGAATAGACATTTCTCCAAATAGGATAAACAAATGGTTAACAGGCACATGAGCAGATGCTCAACATCTCTAATCGTTAGGGAAATGCAAAGAAAATCTACATGAGACACTAAATCATACCCATTAACATGGCTGCTATGAAAAGAAAAAAAGGAAAACAAAACCAAAATAAGTGTTGGCAAGGATGTGGAGAAATTGGAACACTTGTGCA